>SJYC01141406.1:0-27857 GCA_006408675.1 Madoqua kirkii | reverse complement strand
GTAAAATGAAAGACATCAACTGAAGTTTTTCCTGATATCAAAGATGTGGCACAGCAACAGGGAAAATAAAACCAAAAAAAGTGTTGGTGTCTACTTCAGTGTATCCTAACTACCCTAGATCCTATTACTTTTAAAAGTTGACTCTTTTACTGCTTAGTAAACAAGATGCCCCAGCTCTACCTCAACTGGGACTCCACTACATATCACAGATAAATTAGCTAAAAAGTCCCAAACTACAGAAGTGATTCCTGTCTCTTTTAAGAGGCAGCCATCATTAAAGAAGTATTCTAAAGAAAATTATAATGTTAACTTAGTATAATACTTAAAATGTTTATATTTAGAGACTTTTTAAAATATATATTGAAGGAGAGAGCAGACAACTCAACTGATAGCTTCCTTCTTTCTGTAAGAACTATATGCAGTAACTGTGGTAAAGCACTTGCAAATCTAAACAGAAGAATTTCAGGCTGTATTTTTGTTTCTCTACAAAAAAAGATATCAGAAAAAGAAATCGATACTTCAGTATCCCATGCAATCTTCCTCAAATCTTTGGCAATAATGAATACTCCCTTTAGGATAATACTTTTCACTTTCTCATCATCTTTCATTTCTTTCCAACTGTCAATCTATTGATAATTAACACCCATCATTCAACTCTTACTCTGAATTCCATGTAAATAAATACCTCCAAATTATAAAGAACAGATTATAGCTAGGAAAAGGTATTTGATGAAATGCACAGCTCACACAACCTTTAACTTAACCTTTCCTTTTTAACTTAAAAGGAAACTACTTTCCATCATAGATATAATGATTACCTGCAATCTGCCCCAGAAATCTGGTTCTGTCTGGATCAAAAGTGATTTGAGAGGCATGCATTAGTTATTTAGGTGCCCCAAATGGCACTAATCCAAATTTAAATGTGTATGGAAAAACAGAAGGTCAAAGCCATTCACATGGCTTACTCTGAGCCATGTCACCATCTCTTTATGATGCTCCAAAAACCATTTGGCACACAGCAGAAGCTTTCCAGGGATTCAATGTTTCTCTAATTTAGAGGACACACTATATGACAAAGCACTGTTTTCAGAAAGAATAAGGACAGGGCACTTTGCACTTGGAACACCGGGAGGGGCTGTTTAACATGCAGATTACTGGACACCATTCAAGACCTGGCAAGAATTTCTGGAGACAAGACCAGGAAATCTGCATTTTAAATTAACATCATGGGTAATTCTGATGTATACATCCATTTAAGAACTGCTGACACAGGGACCAAAGAGACAACAAAAAAAAGCCAGGAGAAATCCAACATAGGAAAATTCCCATTACAGTACTCAAGAATAGAGGGCAATGAAAAAGTGGAATTAAAATGTTTTCTAATATGTCTGGTTAAAGAGTTTCAGCTAAACTCTTATTAAGAGGTTTCTAATTCATTCTCCTCTTCCATAACCCACATCATAATGAAAGGAATATAAATTTTAAATTTCCAGATTTTTACACTAAAATTTCAAGAAGTGTTGGCATCAACTGACTTACTAAAAAAACCCAAAAATCAAAAAAACCTAGTTATATAAGGCAAACCAGAAAATAAAAATAAAAAATTCAATACAAAAAATTTTGCTTTATGCAAGGGATGAAGCTCAAAACTCCCCTAATCTTGGAATGGTATTATCTGTTATATAACAAAACCCTCTTACCATCCAAAATTTTCCAGCTCCTAACTCAAAACCTTGGTTATGATCAACAACAGTATTTGTGTTAGCATTTGTATGATGTTAAAATAGGGGGGAAAATCACTTAAGGGCAAGTGGATACTGGTTTTAACATAAAATACTGATGATGTCCTTACTATACTTTGAAGAATGAAAAAATATGCCCAAAGAAGAATAAGACAGAATATTAGTACATGATTTGCACTCCTTTGTGAAGCTGTATTTTCTTAAACACAATCCAAGCACATGCTATTAATAATTTTAGATCTACCTGACACAAGAGCAAGGAAACGCGTTTCTTTAAAAAAAAAAAAAAAAAAGCCCTGAGATGCTACGTTTCAATTAGGATGCACTAAGTAAACAAGGTTGTTTAATGAATAATAAAAACCTTCAAGATGGACTGACTTGAATGGCTTGAAAACTCCGAAGATTCATCTTTAATATCATCTTGTCGTCTTTGGACAAGGCGGGAAGCTCGCTGTTTGTACAGCTGATGTATTGCTGATTCAAGTTCATTAATCAGTGGCACCTGTAAAAATACAACACACTCCGTAACACCAAACTCCTCAGATGCTTATTTATTTGAGGGTTCCATATTATTTCCGGATTTCTGAAGGAGTACCCTCTGGACAGAATAATCATGAATTCCCAATGAAATACAAACAGTAATTCAGTTTTACGACGTCTGGGAAGTAACACTTCTTCTTTTATTCCGTACATGGAACTATAATGTCCAGTGCCTAGTTGTTGGAGCAAAAGTTTAGTTAGGAAACTTAAACATTTTAACAACAGTAAAGAGAGTGAGTAAAAAAAATGTCTGAAATTTTAGTGCTTTTCTTTTAAAGTACGTGAAAGTCCATTTTTAGTGTTCTAGCAGTATGATCTACCTTGCAATTTTTGTAGCTTAAAATAAACTAATATTGCTGTGTAAGACCAAAAAAATGGCTCTGAGTAGGTAGAGTTTGCTAACTGCCCAATTTTGGACATTTAAATTGCTCTATCATTCACAAGGACCAAGTACTTTACAGTAATGTGATACTATTTTGTGGCTTTACTGCACATTTAAAATGTGAACTGCATTCATTTATATTAATAAAGTGAATAAAATTTCTAGCTATCATTAACCTGTCTAAAAATCAATCTATTTGCAACTCAGAAAGTTCTTCTGTTCCCATCAAATATTTAATTTTTTCCATATTTTTAAATAAAATAAAATTGCTTCCATGAATTCAACAGGTTTTTCCAGGTTAACAGCCACAGCTAAGCATTCAATTGGTTCATAAAGAATACAGAAAGCTTATGGAATGAGACCTAACTTAAAAGGAAAAACCAGAAAACATTCTCTTTTTATAATACCTTATGCTATATAATCAAATGCTATGAAACTTTCACAAAACACTAACAACCACTAGACATACCTGAGGAAACCAGAAATTCTAGTTTCCTGATGGTTAGTGCGAATAAAAAAACACACTATTTAGAGTTGGGCAACACTGGCACCAAGTGTTATAGCAGCTTCCTGAACTGAACAGACTGCAAATGGAAAATAAAAAGAAGCAGGTGGAATAAAAGCAATTTCATACACTTGAATGATTCCATTGCAAAAGCAACAAATGTTCACAGAAAGGTCAAACTGTTGCAGTTATTTCATTCTTTCATATGCTACACCACGGGCGACAGCATCCCCAGACCTTGATATCACCTGAGCCCAGACTCTAACTTGAAGATGTTAATCCATTTTCAAGCAATTATTGTCATATTATTGTGACTTATACTCTCCCACCCCCTCATTTTTTACAAACCATACAGGACTAAGGACAAATGAACCTATGGGCCTACAATGCACTCCTTTAGTCCTGGAGGTTATTAACACTCTTGTTACTGCCTGAGGCTGCATCAGACAGAACCTTAATTATTCAATTTACAGTTAAAATTCTGATAGTGTAATTTTTGTTTAGGTAATTAAAATGTCTTTTAACAAAGCCCTGAGAAAAGTCTGAGAATAAAAGTCCTAAAGCACATTTTCACCTCTCTTTCATGTTTCTTAACAATACTGATTTATGATTTATTACAAGAGTGCACCATGACAATTTCTTTACCCTCTCCAAACTCAAAACTGCTATTGACTACCATTATTTCAAGACCAAATTTAAGGCAAAGAACACAAGAAGGAAGATGACTCCGGGAAAACAAAACAATGGAAAGTTAAAATAATCTGCAAAAATAAAAATCTGAGCTCAAAATCACTTAAACCTTTATAATGAAAAAAACAAAAGAAAGCTTATCTTTTTATGGTCTTACCCTGACACAGTATTTTTATAACTGAAATGAGCATTCAAATCTATCCAGTTATTTCTCAGTATTTCCAGAATGACATTTATGACATTATTAACTTAGCAGCAGGCTCCATAAAATCTGAGAATAAAAGTCCTAAAGCACATTTTCACCTCTCTTTCATGTTTCTTAACAATACTGATTTATGATTTATTACAAGAGTGCACCATGACAATTTCTTTACCCTCTCCAAACTCAAAACTGCTATTGACTACCATTATTTCAAGACCAAATTTAAGGCAAAGAACACAAGAAGGAAGATGACTCCGGGAAAACAAAACAATGGAAAGTTAAAATAATCTGCAAAAATAAAAATCTGAGCTCAAAATCACTTAAACCTTTATAATGAAAAAAACAAAAGAAAGCTTATCTTTTTATGGTCTTACCCTGACACAGTATTTTTATAACTGAAATGAGCATTCAAATCTATCCAGTTATTTCTCAGTATTTCCAGAATGACAATTTATGACATTATTAACTTAGCAGCAGGCTCCATAAAATCAAATGGATATGGAAATGTCAAAACGAAATAAAAGTTATCTTCAAAAGAAAATTACCTACTTCTCTTTTAATTAAAATGTAGCCACTATATAATAGATATGGTTTAAGATCTGCTTCAAAAACATTTATCTAAGTGACTCTGTAAAAACCTCAGCACAGTCTGAGGTATACTTTCCTAGGAATAGAGTAACCAGGAAGAGAGAAAGCCTACTACTAAATGTTTTCAACATAATAAGCAACTGAAAACAATATGAACTAGATATTCTCCTAGTCTCTAATTCAAGAGTGGTACAATCTAGTTGATAGTATTAATGTCAATATTTTTTAAGAGCTCAGTTTGCAATCACAGTGTGTAAGTTTACTCAAGTAAGTTGCAAAAGCAAAGACCGAGATATTTCCAAGAAAAACTCCACAGGGACAAATTTTACTTACAAAGTATGGCTTAAGACAAAGATCCTTTCTCTAGTCACAAAAGCTTACTGGGCCAGCTCCCACCACCATGCCCCCTGGGGTCACAAGGGCTTTGTCAGTAGGACACACCGCCAGCTCTGACATTTCTGTCCACTCCCCCTCTTAACTCAAGCTCCTCTGCACAGAGTCAAACTTATGTTTCCTTCTCATCTTGGTACTTATCACCCTAACCCACAGACCTGCCATAAGAGCAATTACAGCTCAGAATGTAGCTGCTTCTCCAGAAATCAGATGATCAGGACAAGAATACAAATCCTCCACAGAAGACTTCGTGGATCTGACCAGACTGGCTGGAATCACTAAGACTCATTAGGAAGATAGAGTTTGACACTGTTCTTTAGCCAGTCTTTGGCCTTAAGATACTGATCAAGAGGTAATAAAAAGTTAAAATACTCATTTAAACACACTATATGCCTACAAATTCTATGCTAATTCATATGGCCAAGGATAAGAGAGAATGTGCCTTCTAATCCTGTATCCCATGAAAGTTTAGAGACAGGATACTCAAAAGTACTGTGATTTTGATTCTTTTGAAAGACAAGGCTGTGAAGTCCACAATGCCTTTTTTAACCAGTGCATCAAACAATAGATTTGTCTTAAAGAAAAATCAATTGAAAAGTTGCTTGAGAGAGAATTCTGTGTGCAGATAACAAAAATGCAAACAAATGGTACAACAGAATGCAAATAACTGCCAATTGACTACTATACCAAAAAGAAAAAAACTTGGAAATGAGACCTTAAAACAAATTATGGTCAATGAATGGTTTCTGAAATGGATAAAGCACAGGCTTATTCAGACGAAAACTATTACTAGCAATGGCAATAAACCTTATCTAGGATTAAAAAAACTAATAAAATTGTGCAACTTTATGCTATACGTATTTGGAATTACTTATAGAAACAGTTTAAAGATAAGTTTAGGTCTGAACCATAAGAAAGAAAAGTTCATCAGGGAGTCTCTTATATTCTAATAACCGAGGACAGGATCTGCCAAAGTCTTTAAAAGTGCTTTGAATTATCTTTTTTGTTTTCAACAAAAGCACTAAACTGCCCCTAAGACAGAATGCTGCTAATGAAGTAGAGAAAAGGAAGCATGACTTTTCATCACTTCTAAAGCTAAAGTCAGTGGATATGCTCTGAGAAATATAAATCTAGACCTCCCTAAGTTTTGCCTTATTCAAAGAGATTAATATTTTTGCATTCTTACCTTTTCACTGAAACACTCAAGCAAGTCTTGGACATACCCTCGCATTTCTTGCAAAAATCTATACCGTTCACCAATACCCCCAGAAGACCCTTCTAATCTCTCAATGGCCCTGGTGGAGTCCGCTCGGCTTTGCAGGTGTTTCTCGTGCTGCTGTCGGTTTGCTTTGTGCAGTTCTTTCATGGAGTCCAACCTTAAGGACAGAAAAGGATAAATATAACACATTTACATCTGGACGTCTATGCTGTCAGGACACTTGCAATATTATAATAATGCATTTCGTTCCACTATTAGAATATAAAAATGCTTGGAGTAGATCTTTTCATCTGCACTCGTTTTGCTCAAGAAAACGGTAGTCTACAGACTTCTTACATAAGTTATTTGGTGGGCTAACCAAAATCTCACTGTTTTGCCTTTCCCCCCATATCCTGACTACACTTTTTTCATCCTGACTACACTTTTTTCAGAGTCCAAGAGGAGAAAACTGAGAACTGTCTTCAACCAGATCATGGAGTGGTATTAAAAAAAAAACTTCGAGGCTTCCACAGAAGGAATCCAAGTAGGTAGCAGAACAAAGTATGAAGTCATCTTCTGGTTAGATTTTGAAGATAGGCCAGTCAATCTTCTTTGCTGGTATTCTGTATCTGCTACCCCAGACTACATGTTGCCTGAGGGAACGGAAAGCTAGAAGACAGGTCTTTAAGAAGTTGATCTGCCCTACCTGTCTTTAAGCTGTTTCTTTACCAAATCAATAGTAACGGGAGTCATCTCATTACTGGGAGTTTTGAAAGGGACTGTATTATCTGTTTTTTGAGATTTGGCATCAGATGATCCATAGGCTGAATAGCTATATGGAATGCCATAGGATGAACCATAAGGCATTGTCTGGTAGGTGTTCTGATAGTACATGTTCACTTCCGTGGGCTGACTTGCTTGAACCTAGATGAGAAATGGGATATATATTAAAACCAGTAGCTTAAACTACAAAAAAGAATAAAAAACTAACAGGAAATAATAAATCCATTATTTTAAACAGTATGTAATTAAGTAAGTAATTGCAGAGCTTCTCAAAATCAAAAGTAGGGCTAGATGAAATTTCTCTTGTGAGATTACTGGATTCATTTCCAATAACTTTCAGGAAAACAATAATGAAGAGGTTTTGAGTTAGTAGGGACATTAAATCGTGTCAAAACACTAACAAAAAAAACTTTGTGTGACATTTCTACTGAACTACTTATTTCTATAGAACAAGTTATTTCTATTGAACAATAACTACTTTGCAAGATATTTTTCATCTACAGTAAGATTTTTGTACTACTGAGAAATCCATCTTCTACAAAATAATTTTTTAAGTCAGGAAAAAAAGTTGTGTAATCTATAGAACAAGTTATTTCATTGAACAATAACTACTTTGCAAGATATTTTTCATCTACAGTAAGATTTTTGTACTACTGAGAAATCCATCTTCTACAAAATAATTTTTTAAGTCAGGAAAAAAAGTTGTGTAAGAAAGAAACATTTAATCTACACAGTGGACAGCTTTTTCTTTTTTGGCAATATGTTTTTTACTTTAACAAAATAAGCTAGAAATCTTAATTCACTTTTTCAGATTTGAAGCTTAGCTGTTGTTAAGCTCTCACCTGCGGGATATTGATTCCTTTCCTTATCTGCTCCTGCTCCCATCGGCTGAGCTCTTCATCCTGCTCCCCAGTTACTAGAGCGTCATCGTCACTCCCCTCGATACCTATGGCCGTAAGCAGGGAGAAAATAAGTCCAAAAAGCAGCAAGAGAAAAGATGCTACCCTGATATTTCACAAAATCAAGCAAGAATATTGGCATGAACTCAACCTTACTAAAATTAAAGTGTCTGTTATGATCTCTCATATTTCACCCTTCTGCTTTACTTGTCTTAATACACAGTTATCCCTTAAGCAAGAGGCAGTATCAATTTAACAGTTAAAACCTTAGATAGGCTTCCTAACCTCAGTTTGACATCAATTCAACAAAGAGAAGAATGAAACCTAATGCCTCCTCAGAACGAAGAACCAATTAAATGTATTTATAACATGTTGGGTGCTTAGCACAATACCCATCACACAGTCTTTAATAAACATTAGCTATCAAAATCATGCTACATTTCCCCCAAAATTCCAGTAAGACACTTAATATCCAAGCAAGAACAGTTTCCAGCATTGAAAGTGAAGTGAAAGTCACTCAGTCGTCTTCGACACTTTGCAACCCCATGAACCATGGAATTCGCCAGACCAGAATACTGGAGTGGGTGGCCTTTCCCTCCTTCAAGGGAAGAAGTCCCAACTCAGGGACTGAACCCAGCTCTCCTGCATTGCACACGGATCCTTTACCAGCTGAGCCACCAGGGAAGCCCAAGAATACTGGAGTGGGTGGCCTATCCCTTCTCTAGGGGATCTTCCTGACCCAGGAATCAAACCAGGCTCTCCTGCATTGCAGGCAAGTTCTTTACCAACTGAGCTATGAGGGAATCTTCAACATTAAACATAGTTTAAATAAATATAGATACATTTTACTTGATTGTAGTATCAAATAAAATTTAGTAACAACAGGCTTACTGTTGCACTAAATAAAGTTACCTATTTCCTCTGCAATTTTCTGTCTCTGTGACTTTTCTTTCACAGAAAAAACTATGCGGCGTTTCTCATCATCATCTTCATCATCGCTGGCATCGTTCTCATCTTCTCTAACAAGGCGGCCTTTCCCAGGCTCACTATCATGAGGAGTGAAATCTCCCAGTTCCCGGGCCATCTGACGTTTTTTCCTTGCTGCATGTATAAAAGCTGCATCTGGAATTTCTCCTGGAAACAAACAGTAGGATTAGAAGCCATGACATATTAGGAAGAAAGGTTCTATTTTCTTGAAACTATGAAAGATAAAAGAATCTCTCCAAGACAGCCATACATAAATGATGTTCTAACATCCCTTGCTGGCATCCCGCCCCTCTCCCAAAACTCTGCCTGCCGTTTGACTGGTTTATTTTTTTAACTTAAACAGAAACTGAAAGAAGCTAAGGAAATAAAACAATATATACAATGGCAATACATACAGGAAGGCAGGGAGGGGAAAATTCATGAAAACAGTTTTATTTTAATGGTTTTTATCTTTCATTTTTAAGAAATACACAAAAGTAAAAGTCATATTTATTACTGAACTAGAGAACAAAAACAAAAAAGGGATCTCCACTCTTACAACCCTAAAACACACTATTAGATTTAGAGTGTATTTCACCTGCAAATAGTTTTCAGTTTACCTGAAAGCACATTGAATATATAATCCTGTATCTAATTTTTCTTCATATTGAAATATAAGCTTTTCCATGTTGTTTTGCATAAACAATTTTTAGTGGTTTACAACATTCAATAATAAAGCATAATCTACTACATAATCAAATTAATTAACACTTTCACCTACAATAAAAATTAATGCCTTGCTATTTTTTGAATTTGTTATTTAAGTAGCTATGGGATAGGAAAATGGCAACCCACTCCAGTACTCTTGCCTGGAAAATTCCATGGACAGAGGAGCCTTGTATGCTACAGTCCATGGGGTCGCAATGAGTCAGACACAACTGAACGACTTCACTCACTCATTCATGGGATATCTCATCATGTAAACGCACCGTAACTTACCTTACCAAGCTATTCCTCTCTTACTAGACATTTTTTCTAAATGTTTCTCATTGCAGTTAATGCTACAATAAAAACATTATTTCCGTGGGATACATTTTTAGCTATGGAATTATGGGTCAGAGTAAGAACATCTGAAATCTCCTGATTCATAATGTTAAACAGCTTCCCATTAAGACTGTACAATCAGAATGCTGTTAGATCTATGTATGTAATTTTTCACAACTTTCCAAACCCAGAGCAAACATTTTGACTTAAAAACAAAATTATTGTCATTTCCTTGGCTGTGTTACACGGCTTCTGGAAGTTTCTAGACCAGTGATCAAACCTCGGTCACAGCAGTGAAAGCTCTAAGGAGTTCCCACAGAGTAAGTACGAATTTTTAAATTTTATAATGAGTTAAATGGTTACTCTTCATAATTTAAATCTGGTGACTAAGTATTTATTCAAAAGCTGATTAACCAGTGAATAGATAGATCTGAGAACTATTTCCATTGAAATATTAAAAAAAAAACAACCCTGAATATAAAGATAGCAGTAGTTTTGCTTTTGGTAGCAGTTCTTGAAAAAGTTAAAATTTTAGTCTGAAATACATTTTTTAAAAAAAGGACTTTTGTACTATTTATCCATTTACCTGAACCCGTCATTTGTTTCGATAATAAAACTGCCTGTCTGAGAATGAACTTGGGAAGTTTCTAATTCTCCTTCATTCTGTATTTGCAAAAGGAAACAGCCTGGCTCCAAACATATGGCATAAGAAACACCACTTAGCTAACTCCTTCTTTAATGACCATCATTACAGATAGCTCATTCCTAAGGGATCACTTCAGTTCTGAGGAACATCTGCCAAGTACATACCTGGACGGAGAACATTTAAGAAGATAAAGCATTTGAAAAGGCTCCACCAGCCTTTGGCTTTTCTTCCTCCTTCTCACTTTCCATATCCATTTCATCTTCCCCGTGTTCACTGATGATAACTCCATCTTCTAGACCGGTGTCCTTAACATGACCTGCTTTGTCCAAAGGTGGTTCGTCTGTATTTTTGAAAAATAAATAAATAATACAACATATCTAAAACAAAATCCATAAATTAAGGAGGCACTTTTAATACAGTTATGGACTCAATTCATTAAAGCATCAACTATTCTAACTGTTTATAAAAATACCCAAACTACTGACATGTGAAATGATCACAGCAGACAAGCAGAAGGCAGAAATAATACAGGGGACAGCGGGATGCATGGGGCCCTGCCCAATCCCTACCTTTAGTTAATTTTATTGAAATTTTACCACTTTACCAAAACTAACTTCTTCCTCTAAACTCTCATAGGTAACTGTTCTCACCTCTTGGAAGCATTATTTTACTTTATATGTCAGTATTTCATTCAACTCTAAATCCATTTGTGTTAGTCTCTCAATCATCCAACTCTGTGCGACCCCCATGGACTACAGCCCCCAAGGCTCCTCTGTCCATGAGATTCTCAAAGCAAGAATACTGGAGTGGGTTGCCATTTCCTTCTCCATGGGATCTTCCAGATCCAGGAATCAAACCTGGGTCTCCTGCATTGCAGATTTTTTAACGTCTGAAGCACCAGGGAAGCCCATTTGAGGCAGCTTTCTACCAAGAACAAGATAGAAACTTCTCTATAATGAACACTTTATGGGATCTTGTCTCAGGTTATAACCATCATCTGAAGGGTGGAGACCCAAAAGACAGTTCACTGTAAACCGCTGATGCTGCTGCCACAACTGAATGTTTGAAACAGTGGATCTGTGACTAAACCTGATTTTTCTAGCAATCTGGAACTGGGACACAGAGACAAGTTAGAAACTAGTTAGCACTAAAAACCACCACATGCAAACCAGGAAGGGAGCTGTGGTGTCGCTACACCCCACCTGTGGACAGAGCAGAGAGCTCTCTCTTCCGCAGGCCATTCCAGAGGCCAGCTTCCAGACTACTTTCCTGCCACAGGGCTCCAGGTGGCACCACTGTCACAGTGGCTTACACCAAATGGTTTACTTTACTTATAACTAAATAGTCCTATTACACCTTCCATCCCAGACAAAATGCAGGACAACAGGCATTTTTCACCCTCAGTCACTGAATCTGGCAATGCACACATGAGGTACCAAGAATATAATGAAAGAGTGAAACATAAAGTTCATTTTAAATATGAAAGATACACTTTGTGTTTCCCTAGCATGTGCTCCTCCTCAAAACTGCTTCAGAAGTTTTCAAACCATCTCCTACTCCCCTAAAGAAGAATCCTGGGGATAAGACCCTACCCCCCTCACCCGCCACCGCACAACTTTACTTAGAAGATTTAGGTCACTCTGCTTCAGATCTCTTAAATTTTTTTAATTCACCACTCTACCTCATTGCCACAGACTCCCTCTGAAGTGCATTCTGAGGCTGAGATTTTAAAATGCACTTTCTCAGATGCATAAAGATACCCAGAGTCAAGAACTACCCATTTGCTTTTGCTCTCAATTAACACTAAATCAATGGCTTTTAATAGACAAAACAGAACTGTGAAAAGGTTTACTTGATCCAATATGCCCAGATGATTTCTGCAGACTTTAAAAGACTTAGTGCTATAATAAGTTCATAAGTTATTTGCTTGTGACAGAGCAAATACAAAGTCCAGAACATGGTGACAGGTAAATTTTTGTTAGTCCTGTATTATCCTTCCAGACAGCTTTATAAAAAGAGATGCTGAATAACCTTTTCTGAGGCTCCTCTTGGGCCTCAGTGTCTTCGCTACTTTAGGAAACCTGACACCACACATATTCTACTCTGACTGTGGGCACGTTCACCATCTCATTTATTCTGTCTACAAAGAGACACAGGCTTCTCTTTAGCAAAAGAACTTCGACACGATCCCAACTATTTCTCTAGCTATTGTCATCTACTCTCTCTCCAAATGTTCCAAAGCAGCCATGTGGACCTGCTACCTCCCACTTCCTCATCAGTTTGCCAGACTCGACCTTGGCAAACAGCCTTTGATATGTCCCATTCCAAGCTTACCAACTAAACCAGAGCCTGCAGCCACAGCTAACTGATACAGTATCATTGAGCAACTGAGCAAAATACGTTCCTTCCTCTAAACAGGCAGAGCTTGGCAAGTAAATTAGTCCCTTTTGCCAGATGACCCCCTCCGCCCGGCCCCAAAACCCAGCCACCACACCAACAGCCCTTCCTTTTCCTGCCCTTCCTGATACTATTTCATACGACTGACACTCATCAACACTCATCATCTTGAAACTTTCCTATCTGTTCTCCTTTGGACTTTATGACTCTTTGCATCTCCTGAGTAAACCGTCCTCTCCATGTGTATGCTTATTACAGGTGAGGTCTTTGGTCCTCAGGAATATTCCATTTATGCTGCAGACTCGATTCCATTTACTCTTGGCTTCAATTATCACCTCAGTGAACACCAAAACAAAATCTACATCTCCAACTATTCACTGGCTATTTCTACTCAAATTCAAGTTCAAAGGGGAACTCATCAATTTGGAATATCCCAAAGGTAGGTTTTGAAGTTGTTACTACCCTTGTTTTCCAGTTAATGCACTTCTGCCTATCTAAGGAGGGTTGGGGTAGGAAAAGTTTGGGATTGTTAGCTGATTAGTGAAACAGGAACAGCAACCTATAACACAGAGGCTCTACCTTTGGGGAGGACATTAATTGAGTTATCTGCTGAGTAGGAAATCAGTTAATATGAAAACAAGGTGGCCACATAAACTTTGCACCTGCTTCAGTTTTTCAACCCAACAGTAAATGGCCTTTTCTTAGTTCTCACTTTTCCTGAGCTTTCTTCATCATACACAGTTGGTTCTTAAGAGATTTGGAAAAATTGAAGCAGCTTCCTAGACTCCGAAATAATCAGTTCCCCTAAAAATATTCTTCCTCCCACCTGCATTCCCTATTTCTGTATATCAACATAATTATCCTCTCAGTCACCTGGCACAAAAGCGCAAATCTATTTCTTTTAGATCCAATAGCTGAAGCATACATTAGGTCTACCAATTCTTCCCTTGGAATACTTCTCAAATAATCTTTTTCTATTTCTTTCCCCACAACCACAGCAAACATTTTAAATTCACCTAGAATTTCCCACTGAGTCAGGAAAAGCCTCAGTCTTGCTCAACTAAGACCTTTTTAAACCCACTATTACTGGATCAAAGTTGGCCCATTTAAACTTCTTTAGGCCTCTAATATTTCCTTGTGCCAATCCATGCTGCATGCTAACACCAGGTTAAGATTTCAAAAGGCATTTATCATGTCACCATCCTGGCAGGCCCCTGAAATGGCAACTCTAAACCCCATACTAGATACTAAACATCTTCACAATCTGTCAGCAACATACCTTTCACCTTAAATCTCTGCATCCCCCACAAATCATCTGTTCAGCCTGTCACATGTACTTGCTCTTTTCCGAAACAGCAAGTCTCTGATAATAGCCCCACACCTCCCCTATTTTCTTTGCAATTTAAAAGATCAGAAATCCAGCTTCAAATTCCACTTTATCTATGAAGCATTCCTTCACCCATTTCTAAAAAGAAAAGTGTAGTTAAGCTTTAAGTCACTCACTAGACATTTTGCCAAACTTGGAATCCAGTTATACACTGAAGTGATGTTGTCTTCAAAATCAGATTGCAAACTTGAGATATAATGACATACATTCCCAAATCAAGCCTATAGTGGAGAACTGGGCAATAATAATTCTATCTTTAATTTCACAAAATAAAAAGATCTCCCTAAAACATTTGCATGAGAATAACTAGACTACAGCATATTATCATGAAATCACTTTCCTAAGGACAAATAAATGCTTAAAAGCTTAACTTAGGTTGTGAGAGGACATAAGAGATGTTTTGTACAATGTAGACAGGTGTCACACATCCAAGAGTGTGCATTCATGTATCTGATAAGGCTGCTAAATGGGAACATTATCAACCTTGACTTAGAGGGTTCCTAAAAGTTCTCAAAGAATAAAAATGACTGTGTAAATAAAACCAAAGGAACCCAAAACTTGGCTCTACAAAATACAAGTACAGGAATTTGCACAGTACTCCTTCAAACAGAAACAAACTGTGTCTCAGGTTTAAGTGGGAAACCTCTCTCTGTTCAACAGCACTTGGAACACTAGTCAGAAAACTGGAAGAATTTAGTCACTGCAGCAGAAACATGCCAGTGGCAATGGTTCTGTCTTTTCAAATAATGCATTCACAACACAGTCATGTTGGAATTAAATAAAACTGCATCAGTATTCAACTTGAGCCCTTGACAATGACAGAATCTCGCAAACAAGTTCACTATATATACACCAAATCTAATCAGTCTCTGTGAGAGTTTCATTTTGTCACTTCAAAAGAATCAAATTAGTACTTACTGTCGGCAGACGAGTTGAGTTCTGTCTTAATCTTAGATTTTTCAAGATCTTCTTTATATTCTTTCTTAAGCAATTTTACTATCTTTTTGCTGTAACTTGATTTCTTCACTTTGAAAACTTCTTCAGTTTCTTTAAAAAATAAACAAAATCTGTAGCAGCTATTTTCAGAAAATATTTTCCATTCTAACTTTTGAATTCTTCTAAATATACTCAAACATTCCAAATCATTACATAATTTGAAATTACTTAAAATCCATAATAGGCTTCCAAAAGCTGAATCAACTTCATAATCTGGAATAAAATGCCAATCTGAGACTTTTTAAAGGCATAACACATGTAACTACACAAAGTTCTGTGTTCTACTGTCTTTCTTAAATAATTTATTTCAGGAGAGGAAAAGAGATCTTCAAAAAAGCACTTAATTATCAAATTCTTAAGGTATCTTAAATAAAATATCCAAAATCAAAAGGTGCTAGTTTACAGAGCTGTCAAGACAGAGTTAACTCTATACCCATCACACACGGACACAGTTATTTCAAGACCAAGCTGAGAGCTAATCAACTTGTCAAAAATAAATTTCGATGGCGTATCCATCATCTTTGATTCGAAAACTTTAGAAGTCGAATGCAAACACTTTAACAAGCTGTCCCTACATCAGCGAAAACAAAAATGTGACTGTACTCCTGGCAATCTTCAGAAACGGCCTATTACTGGAAACTAGAAAGCACTGCGCATCAAGAGGCAAGCCAGACTTCCAAAAGCCTTAACCTCTTTTTTCATAACATAGACTTAACTGGATTATACAAACATACACTCAACAATTGGGGACGTAAAATGATAGAAGGCTCTTCTACGCTCAGAAATCTAAATCCACTGTAGCCTGGCCCCTCACACCAGATTGGATAAACCGCCTTGAATTACCATTACACCGTCTCTTTTCACGGTCCAAATGTTAATGCGAGTTAAGGTCGCACATTTGTACCCCTATTTGCTTTTACAGGGAAACTGAGGATCGTAAACAGGATCGGCGATCGCCAAGGGCTGGCCCAAGTGACTCAGAACCAGAGCTTCAACTCCAGGCTTCTCTTTCCAGACCTAGCACTCCTCTTGACACACTCAGCCTTCCTGGTCAAGGATGTCTGGCCCCTTCCTACTCAAGGATATCTGACCAGGACGAGCTTGCCAAGAGGCGTGGGCACGGTGACCTACGGAAGACTCGGAGAACGTGCCCAGAGCAGTCCAGGGAGCCGTCTAGAAACTAGAGCAGTCTGGTTCTCCCTAACACACAGCGGCTAGGAACGAGGCAGGGAGACACTTAATTTCCAGGTGAAAAAAACTGATCTTAGGTCCTCAGCCCCTCAGAAAAGGAGATGCTCGGGAGGCCGGCGAGGAGGAGTCGGTAGTTAAGAGAAGGCCGGCGGCGGCGCGGGAACACGTCCCCCCAACCCCCCCTCCACCCGCCTGCGCAGAAGGCCGGAGGCGGGAAGGCGGGGGGGACGTGCAGCGGATCGGGGCGGGAAGAAGGGACTCGGTTCCCGGGGCGGGGATGCTGAGGCTGGGAGCGTCCAGGGAGCGCAGGAACCCGCGGTGGAGGCCTAGCTAGGGTAGAGATCTCAGGGTACGGGAGGCCCCCCGAGGCGCGGCGGTTTACCTTCGTCCTCGTCCTGGAAGCTGAGCAGGCTGGCCCGGGGCACCTCTTTGTTCTCGCGCGGCCTCTTGCGCGGCTTCAGCCCGTTGCCGGGCTCCGCGCCGCCAGGGAGGCAGCCCCCGGCCTCCATCCCCGAGGTCAGCGCGGCCGGCGGCGGCGGCGGCGGCGGCCCCGGACCTAGCAGGGACTCGCCCGCGGGGGCCCTGTCGCCTCCGCCGCCGCCGGGGCCCGGGCCGGGGCCAGGCTCCTCGCCGGTGCCAGGCAGCGGCGGCAGCAACGGCGGGGGCTCCTGCTCCTCATCGCGCTCTCGCTCCTCCTCCTCCGAGTCATTCCGCTTGCGCACATTCACCCGCCGGGCCTTTCGGAACATTGCCCCACGTCCCGCACGGCGCTCTCATACACACACACACACACACACACACCAGCCGGCTCCCAACTCCGCTGCCCCGGCAGCGCCGAGCTCGCGACAGCGCACGCGCGATCTCCCCAGGAGTTCAGTCGGGCTCCTCGCTTCCCTTTCCCAGCTACCGCGCACCGCGGGGAGCGCGTAAATGCTCACGCGCTCAATGATTGGAGAGAACTCAGCGCCTCTCGCGAGAACGTCAGTTTTGTTTTGCTTTGTCCCCTCACCCACCCACCCGCGGCGTCCCCCTGTCGGCCCGGAGGACTATTGGCACGGAACTCTGGGAGTCCAGCGCCGTCCCGCCTGTCACAAAGAGAATCATAGAGACGAGAGGAAAGAGTCAGCCCCGGGTGCTGCAGTGCGTCTCCCTCGCTGACGTAGTCACGCGAGGAAACCTCCCGACGAGCGCTGGGAGGAGCAGATAGTGAAGGAGGAGACGGGGAAAGGCGGAGAAGTAGTGGCGAGGGAATGAGGACACCCAAGGTGGAGCGGGAGGAGGTAGGGAGGAGCTGGAAGTGGAATCCCAAGGGTGCGATATTTTTTCTTGAGACTGAATTGAATGAAGTGAAATGAAGGTCGCTCAGTCGTGTCCAACTCTGCGACACCTTGGACTATACAGTCCATGGATTCTCTAGGCCAGATTAGTGAGCCGTGATACATTAATATGCCTAACCTTATTAGTACTCCGTATTTCTACACCTTCATGATTTAAGAGCATTTTCAAAAAGACTGAATGTCATAAGATAAAATGTTATTTTGGCCTTTTTTTTTTTTTAGTAGCACCTTTCCCTCTATTACAATGAAAGCAAAAGTGTCCTTGGTCTTTTCAAAAGAAGGGCAGGTTTGCTAGCAGTTCCTCGACTTGGCTGATTTCAGAAACAAGTGTAGGAAAAAATCGACATAGCGAGACACATTTCAGACGTATGTCACAGAGGTAAGCCTTTAAACTGGCAAGGGCACATTTGATTCTGAAGTTGAGCTCACATACTTTCTCATTGTGTCACCGAATGTAGGGCCTTCTTCTTCGCCTGTGTGCCTATATGTGAATTTTCTTGTTTCAAAATTCAAAAGGTTACAAGAGGTATTCCCATCTATTTCTAGGCACCTTCCAGTTTGCTGGCAATGTTAAAAGTTTTATGATCCTCCAGAGAACTTCTCAGTTAAATGCACCCATTCCCGTCCAATTTATTCACTGATTCCTAAAATGTTGGTGTTTACTCTTACCCTCTCCTGCTTGACTAAATCCAATTTACCTTGATTCATGTACCTAACATTATAGCTTTCTATGCAATATTGTTCTTTACAGTATCAGACCTTACTTTCATCACCAGACACATCCACAACTTAGCTACATTTCCACTTTGGCCCAGCCTCTTCATTCTTTTTGGAGTTATTTCTCCGCTCTTCCACTGTAGCCTATTGGACACCTACTGACCTGGGGAGCTCATCCTTCAGTGTCATATTGTTTTTTGTTTTTTCATACTGTTCATGGGGTTTTTGAGGCAGGAATACTGAAGTCCCTTCTCCAGTGGACTATGTTTTCTCAGAACTCTACCAAGAGCTGTCAAGTCTTGGGTGGCCCTCAGGTGGCTATCAGCATGGTATGGCTGATAGCATCCTTGAGATCCACAAGACTGTTATCTATGTGATGATTTTGGTTAGCTTTGTGTGATCTTGGTTTTCTGGAGGCTGTGGGATTATAGTTCTTGCTTCCTGGTGGGAGAGACTGGTTGTGGGAAAATCTGGGTATTGCTCTGATGGGCAGGGCCATGCTCAGTAAAGCTTTAATTCAATTGTCTGCTGACATTTGGATCTATGCTATGTTAGTTATGCCCTGATGCAACTCAATACTGGAGTCTACAGGCTCTATGGTAGAACTACTGGCAACCTTCAAAAAGGACTTAAGCCAACACATGTCTCCCCGAATTGCTGCTGTCAGTGACCCTGTCCCCAAGGCAGGCTACTGCCAACCCATGCCTCTGCAGATCTTCAACACTGATAGGTGGATCTATCTCAGTCTCTAGTGGGATCACAGGAATTTAATTCGCACCATTATATTTATTATTGTAGGCAAAAAACCCTTAGAACAAATGGAGTAGCCCTCATAGTCAATGGAAGAGTCTGAAATATAGTACTTGAATGCAATTTCAGAAACAACAGAATGATCTCAATTCATTTCCAAGGCAAACCATTCAGTATCACAGTAATCCAAGTCTGTACCCCAACTACTGAGGCTGAAGAAGCTGAAGTTGATTCTTTCTGTGAAAACCTACAGGACCTTCTAGAACTAACACCAAAAGGAGATCCTTTACATCATAGGGGGTTGGAATGCAAAAGTAGGCAGTCAAGAGATACCTGGAGTAACAGGCAAGTTTGGCCTTGGAGTACAAAATGGAGCCGTGCAAAGGCCGAGAGAACACTCTGATCATAACAAACACCCTTTTCCAACACAAGCAACAACTCTGCACATGGACATCATCAGATGATCAATACCAAAAGCAGATTAATTATATTCTTTGTAGCCAAAGTGGAGAAGCTCTATACAGTCTGCAAAAAGAAGACTGGGAGCTGACTATGGCTCAGATCATGAGCTCCCTATTGCAAATTCAGACTTAAACTGAAGAAAGTAGGGAAAGCCACTAGACCATTCAGGTATGACCTAAATCAAATCCCTTATGATTATACAGTAAAAGTAATGAAGAGATTCAGAGGATTAAATCTTATAGAGTGCCTAAAGAATTATGGATGGATGTTTGTAACATTATACAGGAGGTGGTGACCAAAACCATCCCAAAGAAAAATGCCATAAGGCAAGTGGTTGTCTAAAGAAGCCTTACAAATAGCAGGAGAAAAGAAGAGAAGTGAAAGGCAAAGGAGAAAGGAAAAGTATATTCAACTAAATGCAGAGTTCCAGAGAGAGAAAGATAGCCTTAAGTGAACAATGTGAAGAAATAGAGGAAAATAATAGAATGGGAAAGACTAGAGATCTCTTCAAGAAAACTGGAGATTCCAAGGGAACATTTCTTGCAAAAATGGGCTCAATAAAGGACAGAAAAGGCAAGGATCTAGCAAAAACAGAAGAGATTAAGAAGACGTGGAGAGAATACACAGAAGTGTACAAAAATGTCTTAATGACCCAGATAAGCACAATGGTGGTGTCACACACCTAGAGCCAGACATCCTGGAGTGTGAAGTCAAGGGGGCCTTAGGAAGCATCACTGTGAACAAAGGTAGTGGAGGTGATGGAATTCCAGCTGAGCTATTTCAAATCCTAAAAGATAATGCTGTGAAAGTGCTGCACTCAATATGCCAGGAAATTTGGAAAACTCAGCAGTGGCCACAGGACTGAAAAAGTCAGCTTTTATTCCAATCCCAAAGAAAGGCAATGCCAAAGAATGCTAAGATTATTGTGCAGTTGCACTCATTTCACATGCTAGCAAAGCAGTGCTCAAAATCCATCAAGTTAGGCTTCAGCAATATGTGAACCAAGAACTTCCAGATGTAAAAGCTGAGTTTAGACAAGGCAGAGATCAAATTGCCGATATCTGCTGGGTCAAAGAAAAAGTAAGAGAGTCCCCCCGCCCCCCTACAAAAAAAACCCATCTACTTCCATTTCATTGACTACACTAAAACCTTTGACTGTGTATCACAATAAACTGTGGAAAATTCTTAAAGAGATAGGAATAACAGACAACCTCATCTGTATCCTGAGAAACCTATATGTAGGACAAGAAGCAACAGTTGGAACCTGACATAGAACAATGAACTGGTTGAAAATTGGGAAAGGAGTACATCAAGGCTGTATATTGTCATCCTACGTATTTAACTTATATACAGAGTACATCATACAAAATGCTGGGCTGGATGACTTGCAAGTTGGAATCAAGGTTGCCAGGAGGTATATCAATAACCTCAGATATGCAGATGAAACCACCCTTATGGCAGGAAGCAAAGAGGATCTAAAGAGCCTCTTGATGAAGGTGAAAGAGGAGGGTGAAAAGGCTGGCTTAAAACTCAATATTCAAAAAACGAAGACCATGGCATCTAGTCCCATCACTTCGTGGAAAATAGATGGGGGGAAAGTGGAAACACAGATTTTATTTTCTTGCTCTCTAAAGTCACTGCAGATGTTGACAGCAGCCATGAAGTTAAGACATTTGCTCCTTGGAAAAAAAGCTATGACAAACCTAGACAACGTATTACAAACAGAGACATCACTTTGTCAGCAAAGGTCTGAATAGTCAAACCTATGGTTTTTCCAGCAGTCATGTACAGATAATGAGAGTTGGACCATAAAGGAGGTTGAATGTTGAAGAATTGATGCTTTTGAATTGTTGTGCTGGAGAAGACTCGTCTTCTTGAGAGTCCCTTGGTCTGCAAGGAGACCAAACCAGTCACTCCTAAAGGAAATCAACCCTGAATATTCATTGGAAGGACTGATGCTGAAGCTGAAGCTCCAGTACTTTGTCCACCTGATTTGAAGAGCTGACTCATTGAAAAAGACCCTGATGCTGGGAAAGATTAAGGACAGGAGAAGGGGGCGGCAGAGGATGAGATGGTTGGATGGCATTACTGATTCAATGGCCATGAGTCTGAGGAAACTATCAGAGATAGTGAAGGACAGGGAAGCTTGACATGCTTCAGTTCATGGAGTCACAAACAGTCGGACACGTCTTAGTGATGGAACAACAAGAGATATTCTTTGAACATAAAAATGAAGATGTGTATTTTATGAACTACCTTTTTAAATGCAATGTGTAAATTACTTTTTTAGTTTAACATACATTGAACATCAGTTTATATCTGTTCATAAAGTGTTGTCCCTTCTACCAACCTGCATAGTGATCCATTGTTCAAATGTACCATAATTTATTAATATTTAAGTAGTTCAGAAGAATTAGTATTAATGTTTTTTCCAGTCTTGCTATGATAAGCAATACTGTGATGAAAAGCTTTGAAAAATGGTCACAAGTAGGATGAATTGGTATTGAAATTACTAGATCCACAGGTGTGCACTTGTAATTTTGCCAATTCTAAGCTGCTCTCTATAGCAGCATGCCAGTTAAAAAAAAATTTTTTTTTGATTGAATTGTTGTTCAGCTGCTAAGTCATGTCCAACTCTTTTGTGACCCCATGGGCTATAGCCTGCCAAACTCCTTTGTCCATGGGATTTCAGGCAAGAATACTAGAGTGGGTTGCCATTTCCTTCTCCAGGGGACCTTCCTGATCCAAAGATCAAATCCACATCTCCTAATTACAGGCGGATTCTTTACCACTGAGCCACCAGGGAAATACAAATGAAGTCATCTGACATATAATATCATATTGATTTCACATGTACAACAGAATGATCCAATATTTACATATATTGCAAAATGATCATAAGAGTGTAGTTAACTTTCATCACCAGGCATAGCTACAAAGTTTTTGTCTTGCCATAGAACTTTTAAGATCTATTCTCTTAGCAGCTTTCAAATATGTAATATAGTATTTTTTTGTAATATACTATTATTACCAAGTCAAGTTATATTTTATCACTACATTCCCATGACTTATATACTTTTCAACCCCATTCATTCATTTCGCCCACTCCCAACCATGCCAGTTTGTACTCCTACCACAGTGTCTGTTTGCCTACACCATTCTGTCAAAATTTCACTTGAGATTTAAGTTGCAGGTTGAAGCAAAAGATCCCAAGCTCAAGATTTCATACACAGCTGGCTCTTTTCACTGATTTTCTTTGATTGCATTTGAAATCTGCCCACCCGTGACTCAGTTTTGAAAGCTAGAAAGATGATCTAGGCTGAGAGTGCCCTCTGTAACATTTTCTTCCAGTTAGTAGAGAAAGTTAATAACATCTGGCTTCCATTCTACTCACATTACTCTAAGGTCTTATATTCTGGCTGTTCAGCATTAAGTTCTGATTCCAGCAGAGTGTTTCGTTGGTGAAACTGAACTCCAGTTCTCATCACAAAAGCTTCAAATTGTGCCTGGTCAGCCTGTAGACACCAGTGCCAGTGCCAAGAGACAGATTTGCAGTAACATGATTAGGACAGAGGTAAGAAAGATAAAGTTCGGAGCAGACTGTGTTAATATCTTGGCCTGAAACTTCAAAAAGGTCTTCCAGTATAAAAGTGATGATTAAATATGGATAGAGAGGAGAACATTGGGTGTTTTAAAGCAAGCTAACAAATGAAAAGCCAGGATGTATTTATAACTTTTATAATCTACCTATTCAGATAATTGAAGGACAAAGTTAAAGATTCAGAAGTTATCTTGCTGCTAACACAAGCCAAAAGCCCTTCTAGAGGTTACAGACCTTGTGGAAATTAAATTCCTGAAACAGAAGAGCTGCTTTCATCGCCTGTCAGCCAGTATACGATCTAAAACTAATTATTTTATAAACTGCTCTGTGCACTGAGTATTAAATAAACTGACTGTTTATAGCATATCATCACTATTAATGTTGGAGTGTTTTTAGACAAAGACTGCTTTCAAAGAATGCTTGCACCCATCATTTTGTTTGAATCAGTTCAGTGCTTTTTTAAGAAAATAAATTTTGTTGTATTTTTTGATCACATGGACCGTTTTTAGAGTCTTTCTTGAATTTTTTTTTATAATATTGCTTCTGTTTTATGTTTCTTTTTTTTTAGCTGTGAGCCCTGTGGGATCTTAGCTCCTCGACCAGGGATGGAACCCACACCCCATCATCAGAAGGCAAAGTCTTAATTGGACTGCCAGGGAGGTCCCCAGAGATTTTTTTTTTCTTAATTAGAGGGTAATTACACTGCTGTGATGGTTTTTGCCATTCATCAACATGAATCAACATTAAATATACCTATGTGCCCTCCCTCTTGAAACCCCCCACCATTCCCATCCCTCTCCTCCAGGTTGTCACACAGCACTGGCTTTGGATTCCCTGTGTCATGCCTCGAATGCCTACTGGCTTTTTTATATGCGGTAATGTATGTTTCCATGCTATTTTCTCATATCATCCAACCCTCTTCTTCCCCTACTGTGTCACAAAATGTCTGTGTCTCCTTTGCTACCCTGCCAGGAGGATCGTCAGTACTATGTTTCTAGATTCCATGTATATGCATTAATACATGATATTTGTCTTTCTCTTTCTGACTTACTTCCCTCTGTGTAATAGGCTGTAGGTTCATCCACCTCATTTGGACTCAAATGTATTCCTTTTTATAGCTGAGTAATATTCCAGTGTGTATATGTACCATACCCAGTGCTTTTTAAAGTTACCTTGCCAAGCAATAATTCCAATTAGTTTTTCTCTTCTACTAAATTGTGACTTTGCATGGAATAACTGACCCATGATTTCAGACAAAATAGGCAAACCACTTTTGTTTGTTTTGTTTACCAACTCAGTATTAGACTCTGTAGTCTGAGACGATGATTACCAAATGTAGCTCTGTGAGCCCGTGAAATTTTCCCTAGTCAATTGACAAATGAGAAGCACATGAACAGTCGCTCATGTCTCTTATCAGGGGGAAGAAAATGGTGCTTTGTTCTGAGGTGATCTTCCTCCTCCATATTAAGATACTAAAATCTCTTTCCTTAAATTAAATAATGATGATTGTATATTTTGTTTGTTTTCATATCCTTATTTGACAAACTGAAAAGTAGTGAAAGCTATAAGTCCCCCCAAATTGTTTATTATATCTAAAAATCTTATGTGGCATGTAAAATCTAATAGTCTAGGAATTCCTGGTCTACAAATTTTTCCTTTCTTCCTAAATAACTCAAGAATTCTATTCTGGGGGGGCAAAAAGCTGGAGAAAACATTTAATTATTTCATTAAATTTCTTGCCCTTGATTTAGCGAAGACTGTTTTGCATTAACTTAAAGTAAAATGTAAGCTTCCTGGGGGAGGAGATTTTGGTTGTTTTGTTTTGTTTTGTTTTGTTTTTCACTGCTAGCTTCATAGTCCTTCCCAGGTGGCTCAGTGGTGAAGAATCCACTGGCAATGCAGGAGAGGCAGGTTCTGTCTCTGGGTTGGAAAGATCCTCTGGAGAAGGAAATGGCATCCCACTCCAGTGTTATTCTTGCCTTTCCATACTGTTCTTAGGGTTCTCAAGGCAAGACTACTGAAGTGGTTTGCCGTTCTCCAATTGCCCTTCTCCAATACTTTGGCCACTTGATGCAAAAAGCCAACTCATTGGAAAAGACTCTGCTGCTAGGAAAACTTGAGGGCAGAAAGAAGGGAGAACAGAGAATGAGGTGGTTGGATCACATCATTAACACAATGGACATGAATTTGAGCAAACTCAGGGAGATAGTGAAGGACAGGGAACCCTGGCGTGCTGCAGTCCACAGGCTCGCAGAGTCGGCCACAACTTAGTGACTGGATAATAACATCATTTTATATGATTTAGTGTTTTATATCTTCTAGTGTTACTATGTCAACAAGTACAGTTTATAGTCATAGTACCATGTGATATTTATATTACATTCACAATAAACACTTCATTAATACATCTAAGGACTATACACCAATACAGAAGCAAAAATAGCTATGCATCCTTTCCAAGAGAATTCACCTCTATTAGCTCAAAATCGTTCAGACATTGTTGTCTTTCCTTCTTGGGGAAAAAGTCAAAAGCAGATACCTTATTAAAGACAACAGAGTTACAAGTATCTCTTTTGGGAATAAAGATGAAGGAATGTTTCTTTTTTCTGTACTATTTAATTTTACTCCAGGGCAGCAAACACATGGTAACATTATAGTATGATTACAGAGGGAGGCATCAAATCAAGCTTTGAATTTTTCAGATCTTTTAAAATATTCTATTTGCTTGTTTATTTTTGGTTGTGCTGGGTCTTCACTGCTGTTTGTGGACTTTCTTTAGTTGCAGTGAGTGGGGTCTACACTCTAGCTGCAGTTCATGGGTGTCTCACTGTGATGGCTTCTCATATTGTGGATCACAGGCTCTAGAGTGTTCAGGCATGCAAGATCTTCCTAGATCAGGGATCAGACCTGTCTCTCCTGCACTGGCAGGCAGATTCTCATTCATTGGACCACCAGAGAAGTCCCCAAACTCCAAATTTTTGAAAAAATGAAGTGGACTTTAAAAAATAACCTTTGAAAGTATTAGTTGGTTAGTCCTGTCCGGTGCTTTGCTTCCCCAGGGACTGTAGTCCACCAGGCTCATCTGTCCATGGGATTCTCCAGGCAAGAATACTGGAGTGGGTAGCCATTCCCTTCTCCAGGGGATCTTCCCAACCCAAGGAATGAACTCAGGTATCCTGCATTACAGGTGAATTCTTTACCATCTGAGCCACCAGGGAAGTCCCTTATCTAATTATAAAAGTGCTACCTGCATTACTATATTTTAGAAATTTAGAAAATGCAGAACAATACAAAGAAGGAAATAATCATTGTTATTAATCTTAACACTTAATTTTTGGAGCATTTCTTTCCAGAATTATTTGATGGACATTCACTCTTTCATTATGTTTTCAACATTCCAGTGCAACTTCTACTTGGAGTTAGTTCTCTAACCTCCTCACTCTAATCCTATCATAATGATTGCATCTTGGAGTTTGCAGGTTGCATCTTCTCCAAGTTACTAGGGAGTTACTTGGCATCTTCCTCAGTAAAACTTCACTTCCATCTTCTAGTTTGTCTATTCTACCTCCAGTCCAGAACCATCACTTTTCATTGCCCATTCTCTTTCTCCTGCCTGTTTCCTGCCTCGTCCAGATTGGATTTCATGGGGACAAGATTATAGTCACTCCCTTCCAACAAGCTCAGCTTCCTTCCCTACTCCTGCTTCTTGTTATTGTTGTTTAGTCCTGTCCAAATCTTTGCCACCCCATGGACTGCAGCAGGCCAGGATTCCTTGTCCTCCATCATCTCCTGGAGTTTGCTCAAACTCATTGAACTGGTGATTCAATCCAACCATCTCATCCTCTACCATCCCCTTCTCTTCCTGCCTTCAATCTTTCCCAGCATCAGGGTCTTTTCCAATGAGTTGACTCTTTCCATCAGGTGGCCAAAGTATTGGAGTTTTAGCTTCAGCATCAGTACTCCCTATGTTTATTCAGATTTGATTTCCTTTAGCATTGAATGGTTTGTTGTACTCATTCAGAAAAACCCTAGCCATAGCTGAGCCAGACTGTGGCCTTCTCTGTATCTGTCCCTGGTTAGTTAACTTTCCAGATTTCCTCTTAAATTAACTGCAGACATCAAATGGACACTAAATACATTATTTTATTATTATTATTTGTATGTGGGTCTCCGTCTGAATCAGACAGATGAAGTAGTCAAATAATGCATTTAAGTTTATATAGGATTTTAATAATATAATCAGTGAGCTCAAATATATAGATTAATAAAATTATGTTCTCTCCAAACAGAGACTATTTAATTACCCATGGCATCTGTGAAACATTTATAAATATCAATCATTAACCTGGGCAAACAAACAACTGAACAAATTCTTCAAAACAGAGATTTTTACAGGGAACGTTCTCCAACCCGAGAAAAAAGTTAAATGACGAACCAGATT
>SJYC01141405.1:0-38883 GCA_006408675.1 Madoqua kirkii | reverse complement strand
GGATGAAACTGGAGCCTATTATACAGAGTGAAGTAAGCCAGAAAGAAAAACACCAATACAGTATACTAACACATATATATGGAATTTAGAAAGATGATAATGATAACCCTATATGTGAGATAGCAAAAGAGACACAGATGTATAGAACAGTCTTTTGGATTCTTTGGGAAAGGGTAGGGTGAGATGATTTGGGAGAACAGCACTGAAACATGTATATTATCATAGGTGAAAAGGATCGCCAATCCAGGTTCGATGCATGAGACAGGGCACTCAGGGCTGGTGCACTGGGACGACCCAGAGGGATGGGATTGGGAGGGAGGTGGGAGTGGGTTCAGGATGAGCAACACATGTACACCAATGCAGATTCATGTCAATGTATGGCAAAACCAATACAATATTGTAAAATAATTAGCCTCCAATTAAATAAATTCATATTAAAAAAGGAAAAAAATAAACTTTATAATTACACAAGTGAAAAGAGAAATATTCAGCCTCAGAAAAACAAAGGAAAAAAACAGCAAAAGAATTCAAAGAATGTGAAGAGTAGAAATAGTCAAATATAAAATGATTACTAATAAAAAAATAAATTAGAAAATAATAAAATAAAACCCCAAACATAGGGATTACCAAAAAAAAAAAAAACCACAAACTTAATTAAGGAACATACATATCCCCCAAAATTTTAACTATAACTAGACATGAGGAAGAGCCAAATTAATTGTGAGAAATGTTGTATGGTACTCAGTGACAATACATTGGAAATTCTACAGAAAATGTATATTTTAGCAAATACAAATTTCACAACTGATTTAAGAATAATGCTTTCAAATTGTGGTGATGGAGAAGACTCCTGAAAGTCCCTTGGACAGCAAGGAGATCAAACCAGTCAATCCCAAAGGAAATCAACCCTAAATATTCACTGGAATATTGGACACTAAAGTTCCAATACTTTGGCCACCTGATGTGAAGAGCTCACTCATTGGAAAAGACCCTGATGCTGGGAAAGATTGAGGGCAGGAGGAGAAGGGGCCGACAAAGGATGAGAAGGCTGGATGGCATCACCAACTCAATGGACATGAGTTTAAGCAGGCTCCAGGAGATGGTGAAGGACAGCAAAGCCTGGAGAGCTGCAGTCCATGGGGTCACAAACAGACGGACATGACTTAGTGACAGAACAACAACAACGGCTCTTAACCAATAAGCAAAGAAGAAGTGGGGAAGTTTTGAATAGATTTTGAGTCAATGATATGGGAATAATCATATGTTTTATCATTTCCTTTTCCCATCACTCCAGTGAAACAATGGCAGAGTTTTAAAACGTAAACATATGGCAATGAAGAGATCATGAGAGAGCCATCTGTACCTTTGGAATTTCAACAAATTTATCTGTCCCGTATTTTTAATGTTCCCTTGGTAAGTTTGATTTCCCAGAGAAAGAAAGAAAGCGAAGTTGCTCAGTCATGTCCAACTCTTTGCGACCCCGTGGACTGTAGCCTACCAGGTTCCTCTGTCCATGGGATTTTCCAGGCAAGGATACTGGAGTGGGTTGCCATTGCCTTCTCCAGGAGATCTTCCTGACCCAGGGATTGAACCTCGGTCTTCTGCATTGCAGATAGATGCTTTACTGTCTGAGCCACCAGCTTTCCCATACGATGAGATTATTATATACCTCTTCTTAATCCTTCATTCTATTCCCAGCTAAAAACTAGCTAATTATTTACTGACAATAGAGAAGCGAGGGAACCACATCTACATACCTACTTGCATCTGTACTTCTCTTGGCTCCACTCAGGAAACTGAAAAAAGTGAACTTCTTCCTATTAAAGATGAATTTATCATTGTGTTCAGAATTTTTTTTTTTTTTTTTGTATTTGGAACATGAGTTTTTTTTTTTTAATTATGAAAACATAATAACATTTACAGGAGACTTGGAAAATGCAGAGCA
The DNA here is from genome assembly GCA_006408675.1 of Madoqua kirkii. Taxonomy (NCBI): domain Eukaryota; kingdom Metazoa; phylum Chordata; class Mammalia; order Artiodactyla; family Bovidae; genus Madoqua; species Madoqua kirkii. The sequence goes on along the minus strand of SJYC01141405.1, from coordinate 36,938 downwards.
AGGTTACATATAGTTCCACTATATACTACTTTCTTGTTCACTTGTTAAAACGTTGCTTTGGGTTGCACTGGGTCTTTGTTGCTTTGTGCAGTTGTGGTGAGCAGGGGCTGTCTTGCATGCGGTGATTGGGCTTCTCGTGGCAGCAGCTTCTCTTGTTGGGGAGCAGAGGCTTCAGTAGCTGCAGTGTGTGGGCTCAGTAGTGGTGACTCCTGGGCTCTAGAGCTCCGGTCCAGTAGCGGCAGCACGCAGGCTTAGTTGCTCTGCAGCATGTGGGGTCTTCCTGGATCAGGGATCAAACCTGTGTCCCCTACATTGACAGGCAGGTTCTTTACCACTGAGCCACCAGAGAAGGACCCAAAAAGTATTTCTTGTAAGAATTACTTAAAACATATGTGAAAGAGCTCTGAAGCTATTAAAAGTCACCAAATGGAAGATACATTAAAATACTCATAATTTGTAGTATCAGTAAATTTTATACTTTTTTAATAAAAATTATTAGAATTCCATTTGTTACATTTTCAGTAACTATATTTAATATTAATCTTTTAATCTATATTCTTCTTGCCATTCTTTCTTTCTCTTTTGTTTCCTTATTTTTTTCTACCACTTTAATCTTACCTCTCACATACAGTGTCAGTAATGAGGTCATTACATCTTTCTATTAAAATTGGTATCTTGGTCTTAGTTCTGGCCTAATTTAAGCACTGACATTATAGATGCATGCTAATTAGTCTGAATGGCCAAATCTCTCACCAGTTAAGCAAATGGAAACATTTCAGGTTATTTCAGCTACCTGGTGTTAAGGCTAAGAGAAAAATGTGTGTTATTTCTTTCCTTGGTGACTCAGACAGTAAAGCGTCTGCCTGCAAAGCCTCTGCCTGCAATGCGGGAGACCCCGGTTCTATTCCTGGGTCAGGAAGATCCCCTGGAGAAGGAAATGGCAATCCACTCCAGCACTCTTGCCTGGAAAACTGCATGGACAGAGGAGCCTGATAGGCTACAGTCCATGGGGTCACAAAGAGTTGGACACGACTGAGCGACTTCACTTTCATGGTAGAACATCATTATGGTATCATGCATTTAATATGTTCCAACTTTTTACATTCTGAGTTTAGATGTTTGTACCATAATTGCCACAAATTCTTTATATTCCACTTTAATGTTGAGTTGGGTTGCTCTGAGGGAAGATTTTCTTTGTCCAATGATGAGTCAGTTTAATTAAAAACAATGGATACTATCTATAGAACAGATAACTGATGAGAACCCACTGTACAGTACAGCAAACTCTCCTCCATGCTGGCTGGTAACCTAAACGGGAGGAAATCCAAAAGAGAGGGGACATGTATACGTGTGGTGATTCACTTTGCTGCGAGCAAAAGCTGACACAACTTTGTAAAGCAACTATCCTCCAGTGAAAATTAATGAAAAATATTGCCTTAGTTCTTTGTATGAACACACATAAAGCATTTTATGTCAACCCCATCATCCAGAGTGTCTTCACTTTCCAGTCTTAAACTTCCAAATGGACTGAGCCCTCAAAGTTCTTCTGTTAATCATCTATCAGTAATCTGGATGTATTTACCCATGCGAGTGGTGTTATAAAGGGGTTATTACATTTCCAGGCTAGCTCCTAATGTAGTCAAACACAGTTCCAGTGGTATTAATCTAAGCTCTGTTTTCTGGAGCAGGAGGAGGAAGAGGGAAGGAACAGTGGGAAAGCGGTGTAGCTGGGCCCAAGGCAGGAGGTGGCAAGGCAAGAGAGGGAGAGAAGAGCTAGAGGGAGAGAGCTTTCCCTGGATTTAGCCTCCTTCTAAGCAACAAAAACCCCAATGCACTTGGCTTTTATGATGTCCCTCTCAGACCTCGATGTTCTCATTCAGCCCTAAGGTTCCACCATACCCCCCAGTCCTCAACCCTCCCCACTCCCACTGCCCCCAACTCCCTGCCACTAAACACACTCACAAGACTTCCCTTTCTCAGTGTGAATGTGCTTTACAAGATGTTTGGAAAACACAGTCTAAGAGGATTTAATCATTTTGAGGGGCTCCTTGTCCCCAAACCACTGAAGTCTGTCATTCTCTACATAGGGGAATTCCAGCCTATGTAAGAACATGAAGGGCGGGGGTGGGGGGGGGGGAAAGGCAATATTTTGAAGAAAGATGCTCTTATTTTTTTAAGATTTTTTTTTTTTTTTTTGATGTGGACTTTTTTTTTTAAGGGCTTCCTTGGTGGCTCAGATGGCAGATGGTAAGGAATCTGCCAGGAGACCCAAGTTTGATCCCTGGGTCGAGAAGATCCCCTGGAGAAAGAAATGGCTACATATTCCAGTGTTCTTGCCTAGAGAAGTCCATGGCTATAGGAGCCTGGTAGGCTACAGTCCACTGGTTGCAGAAAGTGAGACAAGAATGAGCGACTAACACTTTCAGTTCTCTTTCATTTTTTGAAAGTCTTTATTCAATTTGTTACACATTGCTTCTGTTTTATATTTTGTTTTTTTAGCCATGAGGCATGTGGGATCTTAGTTCCCTGACCAGAGATCGAACTGGCACCCCCTGCATTGAAAGGCAAGTGTCAGCCACTGCATTACCAGGGAGATCCTGGAAGACGCCTTTCTTTAGGGTTCATCCCCTCTGCTGAGCTCCACTAAGCAGTCCTTAAGGTGCACTGATCTGACATTTCCCTACCCTCCCTTAGTAGCAAAACCTAGCCTCTAGCTGGCCCCCAACATATGCTTCTAGACTGAATCAAGTAGGTTTTTTGATTATTTTTATTTTGTTTTCCCAGGGCCAGGGATGGGTGGAGCAGAGGGCTGGCTCTTTGTGAAAGGAGGCTGGAGGAGACGGGAACTTGAGGCTAGGAATACCCATGACCTTGTTTACAGATCTCTTGTTGAGATCATCCAGCAGATGCCAAAGTCCCCGAAGGACGGGCACAGCTACGATGTTAGTAAATGAAGGTGACGACGTAGCTTTTGTTGTTTAGAACTGGGAAGGTTTTAAGGTGGGAAAAGTAGGGGAAGTTGTTGGCCATGCTGGCAGAGTTTGCAACACTGTATGATTTTAAGGCAGATTCCTTGTTGAAGAGTGCCATATCTAAGAAGGAGAGATACATACAGGTTTGCCAGCCTCGCTGTAACGTGGGCTTCTCTCTGGATTCACTCTCCCCACCGTCGTGAATGAGTAAACTCTGTTCAGGGGAGGGATTCTTGGCCTCCGTGCTGACCCGAAGCCTCTTTAGACCACAAATAGCCAGGTACTCAGTGGGGAGAGTGTTGGTGCTGCACAGGGAAAGCTTCAGGTCCCGGACAAGCGTGAAGTTCAGCAGGAGCCCCAGCGCAGATGTGTCGGTGAACCAGATAGTCAGACGGTCACTATAGCTCGTTTGCTCAATGGCAAGAGGCAGCACGGTTTTACAGCTGCACATCAGGTTGGCCAAACTGTAGTCACAGTCCCGGATATCCGCTGAGCAGCTGCACTTCCGAATGGTGTTTTCCTTGGTGAAAATAAGCGTGCTGTTCCTCTGAGCCCTGGTGAAGCAGTTGAGTGCAAAGAGGCCCAGCGCACTGATCAGAAAGAAGCTGTGCCCAGAAGGAGGTGCCATTCTCATCTCAGCGCAGGCCAGCCAGTTTCCCCTTCATGAGCCGATTCATTGAAACTCACCTGAAAGAAAATTAGCAGTTTTGTTATCACAGCCTCTACTTAGAAATGAGCAACTTCTGGGAAAAAGGAACCCCCGAAATAACACGTCATAAACTTTCTCACTTGTAGTTTCAGCAAAGGCAGGCGATCCTAGCAGCCCAAGCCTAGGGCATGCTCTTTTCTAAGAGCCTGGGGTGGGGATAGGGGGAGGGCAGCAACCAGGCCCCTGAAATCTGAAAAAGTGAGCTGGAAAACTCCCAGTGGTGTCTGTTGGTGGTGAGACGAACACGCCAACAAGCAAGCAAAGAGTAGATGCCGGGGGAGGAGACCTACTGCATCCTGTCTGTGAATGGAGAATTGGAGTGATTGGAGGGTACTGTCTATCTTACCCACTTAAGCACGCACATTCTCTCCTCCCCCTCAATATCTGACTTCCTGGAATTCAGGAGACAAGGAGTTTCTTGTTGAAATCAGCTACCTATGTGCTATCTGTTAACGCAGCATGCATACCGATGATGAAACAGTTAATGGTAAACCTCAATGTCTAACTAGACAAACATGCTCCCCCTCCCTCTTATCACTCTGTTTATACTACCGTTCATATTTTCCTGGTCTCCGAGACCAGGATTGTAGTCCGCATTAACTGTGTCACTAGACAAGGAAAAGACCCATTGCACAGCAATTCATCACAGGGATCTTGATTTACCAACTCCTTTACCCCAAATTGATTTAAATTTTTTTATTTTTCAGTTGGTTGCACTGAGTCTGCTGCCTCACGGGTTCTCTCCAGTTGTGGCTAGCAGTAGATACTCCTCCTTCCAGTGCTCAGGCTTCTAGTTGCCGTGGCTTCACTTGTTGCCAAGCACAAGCTCGAGTTCTCAGGCTCAGTAGTTATGGCACGTGGGTTTGGTTGCTCAGTGGCATGTGGGATCTTCTCAGATCAGGGATCGAACCCGTGCCCCCTGCATTCGCAGGTGATTCCTATCCACTGTACCCCTAGGGAAGTCCTATGAACTGATTTTTTCCAAAATGTAAAACAGTATGTAAACACTGTTAAATGATCAAATTAGGTAGGAATGCATGCTGAATTGAAAGAGCAGCCCTGATGCCAATCTGGGTGAAAATGCCCTGTGGGTTTCTGGCATTTAGTTGATGTGTGTGTGGTCTTTTATGGTGTGACTGAAATACACATTGTAAAATAGGACACCAGATTTCAGTTTTTCAAAAATAAGCAAATTTCCACTGACTTAGCTGATGACCAAAGAGAGAAAACAATGTAATCCAGGGTATCTATCCTGATGGCAGTGGGCACGGTGAGATGCTGGGAATGAGACCTCTGAACAGGATCTGGTAACGGCCCCGGCAGGAGGAGTGCTAAGGAAACACCGATGGAAAGTCAGTGCCCGGGGGAGTAAACATGTGTCTAGAGAAGATGGTGACAGCAGGAAAGGAGCTAGGCTGACCCGCACCCTTTAGGGAGAGAGATGAGGCTACAAGAGGGCAGCGCAGGTCAATGTGAAACCCAAAAGGGACAGAGCTAAGAATGCTAGGGCGGGTACACAGGCAGCACAAGGCCATCAGCAGGAGCTGGAGTGAGGGTAAGGAGATAATGAATCGTCTCAGCCAAGTACACCTGAACAGGAGGTGAGACATTGGTTCACAGCCGTCATAATGTCATCCATCCATTCATCCAACAAATGCTCATGGGGAGTTTCCTAGATGGCAGGTACTTTGCTAGCCCTGGGGATACAGTGCAGAATGAGAAAACGAGCAAAGAGTTCTATGAGACCTGATTCTGCTTCCAGTGCCCGAGGTGGGCCAGGCCTGTGCGTGATGACCAGAGGCTAGGAGAGTGAAGGGAGCAAAGGCGGGAGTCAGGTAAGGCCAAGCAGAAGATAAAAAAGAAACAAAACCTGGATCCTGCCCGAGGGCGCCTATGCAAAAGAGGAAGATAAAGAAGGCTCAACTGAGGAAGTCAGTTGTTGGGAGGGAAGTTAAGACCAACCTAGTCAGTCAGTCAGTGAAGTTGCTCATTCGTGCCTGACTCTTTGCAGTCCCGTGGACTGTAGCCTACCAGGCTTCTCCATCCATGGAGTTTTCCAGGCAAGAGTACTGGAGTGGGTTGCCATTTCCTTCTCCACAGGATCTTCCCTACCCAGGGATTGACTGAGCTACCAGGGAAGCTAGTAAACAGCATGTGAAAAAGCAGAGATATTACTTTGTCAATAAAGGTCCGTCTAGTCAAGGCTATGGTTTTTCCATGTGTGGATGTCAGAGTTGGACTATAAAGAAAGCTGAGTGCAGAAGAATTGATGCTTTTGAACTGTGGAGTTGGAGAAGACTCTTAAGAGTCCCTTGGACTGTAAGGAGATCCAACCAGTCCATCCTAAAGGAGCTCAGTCCTGGGTGTTCATTGGAAGGACTGATGTTGAAGCTGAAACTCCAATACTTAGGCTCCCTGATGCGAAGAGCTGACTCGTTTGAAAAGACCTTGATGCTGGGAAAGATTGAGGGCAGGAGGAGAAGGGGATGGCAGAGGATGAGATGGTTGGATGGCATCACTGACTCAATAGACGTGGGTCTGGGTGAACTCCGGGAGTTGGTGATGGACAGGGAGGCCTGGTGTGCCTCGGTTCATGGGGTCGCAAAGAGTCAGACATGACTGAGTGACTGAACTGAACTGAACTCCTGAAGATACACACATAGGATCATACCAGAGAGGCAAGCTAAGAGTCCATTCAGGAAACTGGATAAGAAGTTTGATAGTGCTTTGTGTTTATTTTGAAGTTGCCACAGAGTTTGAGTTTTACTTTAAAAGTAGTGGTTTTCTCCTTTCTCACAATGGATTTTTCAAAAAAATAAAATTTAGTTTTCACTGGAGTTTAGTTGATTTACAATGTTGGGTTAGTTTCTGCTGTACAGAAAAGTAATTCAGTTATGTACATACGTATAGCCACTCTTTTTTTAGATTCTATTCCCATACAGGTCATTACAGAGTATCGAGAAGAGTTCTCCGTACTATAATAAGTAGGTCCTTATTAACTATATGTTGTATATATAATACTGTATAAATGTCAATCCCAATATCCCAAACTATCCCTCCCTCCCTTACCCCTTAGTAATCATAAGTTTGTTTTGTACATCTGTGACTCTATTTCTGCTTTGTAAATGGGTTCATTTATACCATTTTTTTAGATGCTACATATAAGTGATATCATATATTTGTCTTTCTCTAGCCACTTCACTCAGTACACCAGTCTCTGAAAGTGAAAGTGAAAGTCACTCAGTCCTGTCCGACTCTTTGCTACCCCATGGACTATACAGTCCATGGAATTCTCCAGGCCAGAATACTAGAATGGGTAGTCTTTCTCTTCTCCAGGGAATCTTTCCAACGTAGGGATCGAACCCAGGTCTCCCACACTGCAGGTGGATTCTTTACCTCTTAGCCACCAGGGAAGCCCAAGAATACTGGAGTGAGTAGCCTATCCCTTCTCCTGCAAATCTTCCTAACCCAGGAATCAAACCAGGGTCTCCTGAATTGCAGGGGGATTCTTTACCAGCTAAGCTACCAGGGAAGCCCCACACCAGTCTCTAGGTCTATCCATCTTGCTGCAAATGACATTATTTTATTCTTTTTTATGGCTGAGTAATATGTTTAATACACAGATTCAACATATTCTTGTTAACTGTGTCCCTTCTGCCATTTTAACTTAGTGGATATTCAGACTCTTCTTGTTTGCATGCATGCACCTTACCCATGCATCCATATCGAAGTGTGTTTTACTTGTTTTACTGCAAGTTCTTAGACCTGCTTTCTGCCTGTTTACATCGTTTAGTAATATTTATATTTCACAGGGTTTTCTTAAAGGATTTATTCATTAGTTGATTTTGTAGCAAAAGAAAGAGTTTGAGAAATGTGTAGAGCCATAATTCTCCCTGAACTAGAGGCTTAACGGTTTTAAATTGTGTTGCAGTGTGATGCTAAGTACCCCATTTAGTAAGGAACAGTGCATAATTTATTAATTATAAGACAATTTTAGATGATTAATCTGTCCCAGATTCCACTGAAGATTTCTAGGACTTCATGTCCCAGAAACCTCGTCATCCCTGGACTAGGAATGCTGACGCCAGTACCACTGGCCTGCTTTGCTCCCAGCCTTGGAGGGAAAGGAAGGGAGGGGCATCTATCCATTAGCTGAAACCTGGCAACAAAGTATTGATATCATTCTCTTAAGTGTTGATACTGATCAGAGGCACAGGTGGAAAAAGACAGGGGCAAGACACTTTGGCCACCTGACGTGAAGAACTGACTCATTGGAAAGTTCCCTGATGCTGGGAGGGATTGAGGGCAGGAGGAGAAGGGGACGACAGAGGATGAGATGGCTGGATGGCATCACTGACTCAATGGACATGGATCTGGGTGAACTCTGGGAGTTGGTGATAGACAGGGAAGCCTGGTGTGCTGCAGTCCATGGGGTCGCAGAGTCAGACACGACTGAGTGACTGAACTGAACTGAAGACAGGAAAAGAACATGAATTTCCCAGAACAAGTTGGGCTGAAGATCCCCAAAGGGATTTGTGAGCAACTTCCCAGCAGTCAAAGACCTGGCCAGACCTCAGCAGGAGCCTTGCCTTCTGGATTTCAGGGAGATTGAAAGCCAGACCAAGGAGGCCAGATGCATGGGGCCTCCTGAAGGGGCACAGAGTGGGCCAAGTGTCCCTGGTAACGGGTTTACGTGGTTTCCTCAAAGATGCTATGTGGACATTGATCTCCTTCAGTCTTACCATGAGTTTCTTTCTTTAGGTTTCTTGACTGGATTGTGAGCACCCGACTTTCATGATGTATTAATATCTATTCGTGCGTGCTCAGTTACTCAGTCTTGTCCGACTCTTTGTGACCCCAGTGGACTGTGGCCTGCCAGGCTCCTCTGTCCTTGGGATTCTCCAGGCAAGAATACTGGAGTGGGTTGCCATTTCCTTCTCCAGGGGATCTTCCCAACCCAGGGATCGAACCCTCGTTTCCAGCATTTCAGGCAGACTCTTTTCCACTATTCATTTGGGGGTAAATTCCAGACTGGTGTAAGCAAAATGGGTGCAAGTGTGTCACATTGCTCCACCCCACCCCACCCCTCTTTAATATTTATTTATTTGGCTGCGCCAGGTCTTAGTTGCCACCTGTGGGATCTAGTTCCCTGACCAGGAATCAAACCTGGTCCCCCTGCATCAGAAGTGGAGAGTCTCAGCCACTGGACCTGCAGACAGGTCCCTACCCCAGGGCTTGATCTGCTTCTACCCATAGTTGGGGTGGCACTGTGGGAAGGATGGTTTTCTCTGGAGGCTGCTGAACTTGTAGAAGGGAACCATGGATCTGTTGGCAAATGCCAAGTGTCCAGAAAGGGTGAGCTTGAGAGTGAAGCCAACCCAGAGAAAAACAGAGATGAGAAGTGGAAGGATATTCCTAACAATCTTTTTTGTTTTTCAGCACCCAGATCAAGCTATGCCCGACATTCTTTCTTTTTTTAAAAAAAAATGATTTATTTTTGGTTGTGCTAGGTCTTCATTGCTACACAGTGGCTTTCTCTGGTTGCAGAGGGTGGGGGCTGCTCTCTAGCTGTGGCACACGGGCTTCTCGTTTCAAAGGCTTCTCTTGTTGAGGAGCACAGGCTCCAGGTGCGTGGACTCAGTACTTGCAGCTCAAGGGCTCCAGAGCACTGACACAGTAGTTGTGGCACATGGGGTAGTAACATTCTTTCTTGATTTTTTTAAAAAAGATGTAAACCACACTTTTCCCTATGCAAGCCAGTCTGAATTGGGATTCTATATTAAGCAGCTGAAGGAGTCTTGGTGCACTGACATTTGATAAACTATGCTTTTTTCATTCACTCAGTAAACATTTGCTGAGCACTTGCTTTGTGCCTGGACTGTGATAGAAGCAGAGAAAATAAAGCCAATAGGAGCTCTGTCAAGGAGTTACACTCTAGTCAAGGACACACTGAACCAACAGTCACAGTGTCGTGTGATAATAATCATAACCACAACTTGTATGGGATATTCAGTCTGTGCTAGGACTCCTTGGGAGTGGCTAAGTTCATAGGGGAGGTAATATCTGATTAGAGAAATATTTCTTGAATGGGAAAAATGAGAGGAAAATAATCTATGTAACTATCATAGGATGATCAGAATTTTTACAATCAAAAAGTAAGATAGAGAGATTTTATGAAGATGGCAGGAGTAGCAGGCAGTTCAGTTCAGTTTAGTCGCTCAGTCATGTCTGACTCTTTGTGACCCCATGGACTGCAGCACACCAGCTTTCCCTGTCCTTCACCATCTCCCAGAGCTTGTTCAAACTCATGTCTATCCAGTCAGTGATGCCATCCAACCATCTTATCCTCTGTTGTCCCCTTCTCCTGCCTTCAATTTTTCCCAGCATCAGGGTCTTTTCCAATGAGTCAGTTCTTTGCATCAGGTGGCCAAAGTATTGGAACTTCAGCATCAGTCCTTCTAATGAATATTCAGGACTGATTTCCTTTAGGATGGACTGGTTGGATCTCCTTGCAGTCCAAGGGACTCTCAAGAGTCTTCTCTACACCATAGTTCAAAAGCATCAATTCTTTGGCGGTCAGCTCTCTTTATGGTCCACCCTCACACACATGCATGACCACTGGAAAACTACAGCTGTGACTAGATGGCAGTAAGAAACTAGAGCAGCAGCAGGAAAGGCCAGTGAGGGGTCCTGTGGGGCTGGAATCCTCTGACTTGCTCTGACACATCATTTTCTCAGTGTCCCAGCCTTTCCTGTGCTCACTCCATCACTGAGATTTGCCTGCTGTGACCTAATATGAACCCCCTCCACAACCATAGGGGCAGGGACATAGGAAGGGACAGGGAGCATGGGAGCTATCTCCCCCCATCTTTTTATGCCATGCTAGAATCTGCCCACAAATGAACAAATGCATAGTGAAATTAGGATAAAGTTTAATTGCTTCCTTACATTACAGTCTAATGCCATTAAAGTCATAAGGCGGATTTAGTTGGCTCCACACAGTCATTCAGGGACTCAGGCTTTATTTTTTTTTAAATGCTAACTTCTAGAGCCTACAGGTCCTCCATAGCATTTTCTGCCCGCATTTCATGGGCCAGAACTGAGCCACCTGACTGCAAGCAGCTTGGAAATGATGCCCAGCAGTGTGCCAGGAAGGAAGAGGAGAGCATGCGTATTGGTGGGCACTAAAAGTTACTGACCGCACCTAGGTTGTAAGACACAAAGAATGACTTTATGCAACCACGACAAAAGCTCAAGTCAATCCTCCTAAACCTTTCTGGCAAGAGGCTGAAAACCATGTATGATCATTAACTCTTTGATCATGGAATCACTGAACATGTCCAGAAACCAGAGCTCCTATTCAGACTTAGTGCAAATATCATTTTTATATTGCAGTTGGAGAAATCCTGAGTGCAATTAATGTGAACAGCTAGCTGCACAAAAGCAAAGACTCCTGAATTGAGCAGATACAGACATCAGACAACTTCAAAACAAATTCCACACAGATTCCTTCCAATCTAGGATTACACCCAAAATTTAGATAATGTTTATACTTGGCTCCAAAAGGAACGTTTCAAACTGGACTAGTTTTGTTTATAAGAAGATATTACTAGTAAGGAGATAGTGTGTCAGTGGGAGGATAGCATTTGGACCATTTTCCTGAAAACAGATTTGAAATGTCATGAATAACGATGTTTTGAGTTCTATAGTCTTAACACAAAAGACAAGAAAAATGACTGTGGGAATATAGAATAACATTCTCCAAATCCTTGCAGCAATTAAAACTGAAGAGTGATCTCAAATTTGAATTCAGAAGTAAGTTTAATTTGAAATTAGGAGTGATTTTTTTTTTAAAGCGGAAACACAATTTAAAGAAAAGACTCAATTAAAGAAACTAGAGAAGTAAGAGAACCAGACACTGATGAGATGCTCCAGTAAGAAGTAGATGGTCTGAAACACAAATCTGAATGGCAGCACGGGGTAGAAAGGCAGAAGAAATCCAGTGTCTGGATGTCAAAAAAAAAAAAAAACCACTTGGATGCAGGACTTGAGGAGCTAGACAAGGATGTCTCCCCCAGATGCCATCCCTAGAGGGTGTCCCTGAAAAAATCCTGTAATATTTGGAGGTGGTGAAAATGAGAAAAATTCCAGAAAAGGAGACAATTTGGAATCTTGAGTATGTCCCATAAAGGGAGAGATGTACCCACACTCTGGAGTGTATTTTATCAAAAGGGTGCCCACTGCTTGCTGACACAGACAGTGGCAAGATGGACTCACTTACCACAGTGGGCTAATGGGTTGCCCAAGGAACACTGATGTACTATGGGAAAAAACAGCTGGGAAACTAACTGTAAATTGAAGTGACTGGTGGGTGCTAATTAAAGACACAGCTTGAGTGTTGGGCAGGAATGCGAAAGATTCCCAAGGAAGGTGCTGTCTGGACTGAGAAGAGAGAGGCTGGGATAAGGAAAGCTGAGATGCTGAAGACAGAAAAGCAATTTCAGCAAAATCTCAGTCTAGAGTACTTGGTGTGTCTTTGGGTCAGGAGGCTAGGAACGAGGCTGGGACTGTGCCAACCAAGCTAAGGGATCTGGTCTCCAAACTCTTCTGATCTTCACTCCTTTAATAAGAACCTTTTCCAACAGATACAGTTTTTAATTTATAAAGGTTTTAGAAATGCCACACATTATTTACATTGTAAACAATACACAAAAAGAATGGGCTTTTAAATGTTTGAGATGAATAATGCAAATGGCTTCCCTGGTGGCCCAGCCAGTAAAGAATCTGCCTGCAATGCAGGAGACCTGAGTTTGATCCCTGAGTCAGGAAGATCCCCTGGAGAATGACATTACTACCCACTCCTTGGAATGGGTATTCTTGCCTGGAGAATTCCACAGATAGAGAACCTACTGGGCTACAGTCCACAGAGTCACGAAGAGTCGGATATGATTGAATGATTAACACTCACCTCACTGGCTTGTGTATATACACACCCTCTTTGGAGGTTCCTGCAAGCGACAAAAGTGAGGAGCTGCAGGTTTGTAATCAGGGGCGACCTGGGTAGATCTGTGCTCATGGGAGCTCATGGAGGTGCCAGGTGGAGACTGAATTACGAGAGCAGAGACCAGATGACAAAGAGTAAAAAAAACTCGTTTGACTTGCATTTTCTTTGATGGTTTATCTCTCTCCATTTGCTGATTCCATCTAACTCCAGGCTCTCCAGATAAATTTATTTCAATATCTGGAGTCCTTGAGGGGGTAGAGAGAACCAAGAGGGTGGAATTGAGAAGGTGGGGAGGAGGTCGAGGCTCCCGCCCTGATGTCCCCTTGCTGTACCTTTATCTTAATTCCTTTCCATCCACTCTTTCCAGGTTCAGTTCAGTCTTTCAGTCGTATCTGACTCTTTGCGATCCCATGGACTGCAATACTCCAGGCCTCCCTATCCATCACCAACTCCCGGAGTTTACTCACCCTCAGGTGCCCAATGGTAAAAACTGACTCTCAGGTAAGGGTTGAAAATTATTTTTGCTGTTGTTCAGTCCCTAAGCTGTGTCCGACTCTTTGCAACCCCATGGATTGCAGCACTCCAGGTAAGCCTTAATATAGATTTAAATAAACACATTTTTGCCCAAGGGGATTGCACTTTAAGCCTTATCCCTACCTTGCTCCCTGTTAGAGGGAGAGCAAAGGATAGATAGAAGCATGGGAGAAGTGTGGGGTGAGACTCTTGTCTAGAACCCAGTGGCCATCTGATCTCAGGCCCACTTCCCACTTGTTCGTGGCTGTGATATCACTCTGTCCATGGAGCCAGAGGGGAAATATTGGCTATTCTGTGTTACATGGATGAGATTATTACCGAGATGCTGGATGAAGGCTTTAGGTGAAGAACCTTGAGAAGGGTTTTTTGGAAAAAAAAAAAAAAGGAGTGGGGGAGATTTTCAGCATTTTCCTTTTCTTTGGATCTGGTCCACAAGTGCACTGCAGGAAGCGTGTTACAGATAAACACTATGTAAACACTATGTAAGATGATATCGGAAAGAGGAATGATATGCTTAATGTTTAATATCTCAACGCTTACGATGTTGAAGGTAATCTGGGTTTCTCCCCAAAGTTTTCTTACTGGAATGAGTGTTGCCTTTCCTTTCTTCTTCACATTCCACCGCGGCACACACCCTGTCCATGGGACGAGCGAGCCACTCAGTTTTCACACGCCCTCCTAGGTGATTCTGAAGTCATCTCCTTGTGCGGTCTCTGTTGACAAAAATCACTTCCCTTCCACGGAGGTTTACATAGCTCATCATGAGGGCCAGTAAAGTGGGCTCACTGTGACTCTGAGGCCGGTTTCTCTTTAGAATTATACAGTAGGACCTCAACTATTTGCTGTCATCTGATGGTTTTCCTCATCCAGAGAAATAAAATGTACAAGTTTGTGTCTCCCCAAGTTGGGAATTCAGGCAGAATCAGCTTTAAGCATGCAATTCAGGTCTTTGGGAGATGCAGTTTAAAGTATTTTCATGATTATTAAACTCACTGGATATTTTGGATCCAAAGAGTCCTTTCTTAATAATTTCTCTTAAAATAACATGGGGATGAAACCACACAGGGTTTAACCACACAGGGTTAAAATAAGAGTAAAGCAAGATGCATGTTGTAATATTAATATATATATCTACTAGTGCTATTCACTATTACAACTACTCAGAACTATAATATTAACACACAGAGTACTTTCAGTTCAGTTCAGTCGCTCAGTCCTGTCCGACTCTTTGTGACCCCATGAATTGCAGCACGCCAGGCCTCCCTGTCCATCACTAACTCCCGGAGTTCACTCAAACTCACGCCCATCGAGTCAGTGATGCCATCCAGCCATCTCATCCTCCATCGTCCCCTTTTCCTCCTGCCCCCAATCCCTCCCAGCATCAGAGTCTTTCCAATGAGTCAACTCTTCGCATGAGGTGGCCAAAGTACTGGAGTTTCAGCTTTAGCATCAGTCCTTCCAAAGCACACCCAGGGCTGATCTCCTTTAGAATGGACTGGTTTGATCTCCTTGCAGTCCAAGGGACTCTCAGGAGTCTTCTCCAACAGAATACTTTAGTACTGTTCATAAACTATGACTTTTGTAATGTCAGAATTAAATTAATAGTAATAATAGGAATATATATATATATATATATATATATATTTGGGATATTAGAGCATTCCAAAAGCCGCTCTGCAAACCTCTAAAGCTGTGGGCTGAGTACAGAGGAGCTGTAGGCAGATGTTGCCTAGACAGCTCTTAAGAGCTCTGAGATGTGGGGCTTAGAGGTGGGGGACAGAGGCATTCTCCCCACTTCGGCACTGAGGGTAGCCCAGGTCTGGCACAGTGAGGGGTGAGGGGCAGACAGCATCATTTGGCCCCGCCTGGAGGACACACTGGGATGCTCCTGAACTCTGCTCTCTGGGAAGTGAATCAACAGGAAGCCCCTTAGCAGCAGCACGGGACAGTTAACATCCAATGGTGACAGAGGCACATGAAAGGACCACTTGGGAACACAGGTAAGGCAATCCTGGGGACCCCAAGAAATGATTAGAGGAGACTTTATTGTGTAGACATAGTGGTAGGAAGGAGGCAAGGACCTGTATCAGGAAGGTGGGAACACAAACCAATCAATTATAAGCAATTAGTGTTAATTTAGCCTTATATGTGCCCACCAGTTGGTGAAGCCAGGATCTCTTCAAGTATCACTTGGATTGCTGCTTTCAGATAAATGTGTTTAAGGATAGAAATGAACTAATGTTCTCAAAAGCTTCTAGTCTGAGATAATTAAGAGCTAACTGAAAACAGGCATTTTATGTTTTGAAAGCACTGAGCTTAACTGAATGTTGATATCACCCACAGTTTGCCCATTGGATGCTGGACCCATGGCTGTTGGTATGTTGTGTAAGTCAGATCTCTGATGTGACAAAGCCCTGGTCTTCTGGTTGACCTTGGTTTCCAAGTCCCTGGTGCCTGACATGTGGAGGCCCTTCATAAACACTTTTATTATTCAGGTGCATCCCTATGTTAGCTAAGTCAGAGTGCATGTGTTCCTCCTTGCTCCCTCTTTTACTTTTGCCTCCTAGAATTGTGGGGTGTAGCACATGATCAAATCAGCAAGCAAAATCCACTTCAGCCTGAATTTCAATGCATAGCCTAGCCATGACAGAGGAAGCATGATGAACTTTTGTGTGTTAGTCCAAGAGTGGGTGTATTTGAGCTCAATATCCTATGTCTTCCCTCTGAATCTCCCTGAAAGCCATCGAATGACATCTGGCATAAGTCCCAACAGGCAACCCCAACCTCTTGTGACTTTACCAGTGAGCATCCTCTAAGTTTGCAGTTGTCTTGGACCATTTCTGTGAATCTGATGGAGTCACAGGATGAAACACAGTCACCCAAGATGGGGACCATGAGCCCCAAATCAGGGCCCCAGATTGCTATCGTTCCACCTCACTCCACAGACTAAAGGGAAACATGAGTAGAATCAGTGTTGAGTACATATTGATCTCATAGATATTTGTGAGCATCAGAAACTATTGCCTGAATTGCTTTTGGTTGAAGGATTATAAGAACCCTGCTGCAGACTTCCCAACAATCTAACATTAAGCATCCAGTCTTATAAAACTAACATGAGAAGAGCTTTGCTCAAATTACTGAGCCTGTCTTATATGAGTTGGAGGTTGCCAAGGAAAATAAGTCAGAGTAATCCCTTTGCTAGGAGATAAGAAACAAAAAAGGCTGGTAGACCTTTAATATTTTAATTACCTGCTTCCAGAACAATAAAAAGGGATTCAGGTCTTCCAGTTAACAGTTGTACATTATTACAGTCCCATAAAGTAAGTATCTTAAACTATTTCCTTAAAATGTAAGCCTTAAGCTTTTTCCTTTCATCTGCGTTCAATAATTAGACTTCAGAAAAGTTAAGGGTTAAATTTTTCCTTTAGTGGTTTTAGTTACAAATATTGAAACCAAAGGCAATTTGCAATTTGTTGCTTTCTTGGAAGATTTTTAAGAGTTTTTACATGTCTACAACTAAAGGTAATGTGAGATCCTGAAACAGAAAAGGGACATTGGGTATCTAAAAAATTCTGAACAAAATATGGATATTAGTTAATAATAATAATGCATCAATATTGGCTCATGAATGGTGACAGATGTATACTATAGCAATGTAAGATGCTAATGAAAGGGCAGACAGATTGCTGGGTGCATGGGAACTCTCTCTGCTAGTGTCACAATTTCCCTGGACATCTAAGACAATTCTAAAATGAGACTTATGTGAAAAGAATGCCTCCTGATCTCATTGATGACTCACAGAAGATTATTTTTGTGTCAAGAGCAGGGCTCCAGTGGATAAACTGGGCAACACAGTTTGGGTCAAATAGAACATCCATGAGGTGGTGACTAGGCATCACTCCAAAGGACTCCTATAGAGCTCCTGGCCTTGGAGAAGATCTTGGCTTCCTTGCTGACCTGGGAGACCAGGCATTTTAAGAGACGCAAATGAGAAGTGGTCCTTTAACAGGAAACAGGTCACAATTGGAAAGAAGAGGCATGGGGAAAACTGTTAGAGCAAGTCCTGACGTGTGTGTGTGTGTGTGTGTGTGTGTGTGTGTGTGTGTGTGTGACTCTACCTCATACTGCTTATGTTGCCCTGTGTCAGAAGTGTTTTCTATTTCTCATCTGCTAAGAAACCATCAGGATTCCCAGGTGGCCCAGTGGTAAAGTATCTGCCTGCCAATGCCGGAGATGCAGGAGACACGGGTTCTGTCCCTGGGTTGGAAAGATCCCCTGGAGAAGGATCCTTGGAGTGGCTGCCCACTCCAGGATTCTTGTCTGGGAAATCTCATGGACAGAAGAGCCTGACGGGGCTACAGTCCATGGAGTGGCAAAGAGCTGGACACAACTGAGTGTAGGTGCACACACACACACTCACACACATACACACACATACACGAAACCACCCTCATCTCTTAAACTGTCTTCACATCTTTCACGAATCTTTGGTAGACTAGATTCATGGATGACAGTTCTTGCCTGCCTCCAACCTCTTATAGGTCCACCTCAGTTAACTATAAAGGAAAAACCAAGCTTGTATAAGCAAATCTATAGTCACACAGAAAGTCAGTGCTTGTTTATGTCAGATTTTTAAGCCACTCTAATCAGGCTGTCCTTCGGGTGACCCCGCTGGAACGATTGTCATCAGGTTCCCAATGACTCCCATTCCCCAGTGTGCCAAAGCCAACAGTTAATGTCCTTGCCTCATTTTGCCTGACTACTCACTGGCATTTGATATGGTTGCCCACTGCCTCCTTCCTGAGCAAAGGCCCTTCTGTTCTTCTTCCTTTCCGTTGCGTGCCCCTGTTTTCTTGCCACCTCAGTGGTCACTCCTTCTCAGTATCAGGCTAGCATCTTCTCTCCTTCCATGCTGCTGCTGCATACCCCTTGCTCAGCAACTGGCTCTCTTCTCTGTGTATTTCCACTCCCTTGGAGATTGCATGCTGACCCCTGCATTTCAGTATTATCTATATGCTGATCATTATCCAGCTCCCAAATTCTCCCTTGAACTTCACACTCATGTATCCAGCATCTCACTTGATAGCTTTACTGAATATCTAACAGACACCTCAGACTTAACTTTTCAAATGTACAATACTTGACTCCTAAGAAAGTTCAGACTGCTAGATGAAGAAGAGATGTTATTGCATTAAAATGTTACCACACAAACCGTTGGGCTTCCTGGGTGGTGCAGCGGTAAAGAATCTCTGTGCCAGTGCAGGGGACGCAGGAGACACGGGTTTGATCCCTGGGTTGGGAAGATACCCTGGAGAAGGAAGTGGCAACCCACCCCCAGTATCTTGCTTGGAAAATCCCATGGACAGAGGAGCCTGGTGGGCTACAGTCCATGCAGTCACAAAGAGCTGGACATGACTGAGTGACTGACATGTACACACACAAACCCTTACTGCCTCTCTCTCAGCCCTGTGTTCCCAGGGTTAAACTAACTAAATATAGAAAACAGTCATTGATAAGAGGCAATGTACTTTCAAGTAAGAAATGTGGGAGTTACATGTGTGTTGAAAAATGACTGAAATTAGGAACTACATGTTTCCTTAATATTAATAATAATATTTAATAAGTGCATCTTTTGGTGCCAGGTACTGTTTGAAGTATTATTGCATGTCTTATATCATTTAATCCTTGCAATAATCTTAAAAGTAGATATTATAACCCTATTTTCATTATCAGAAACACAGAGAGGTTTCATAGCATGGTCACAGTCACAGAGCCAGAAGGAAACAGCTAAGATTTGAACCCAGACAGCCACATATACTCTAGGGAGTCGTGATGGAAATGACAGTCCTATTTCCCATCCTAGGGTTGAGTTCCTATTCACATGACATCCTGTACTTCGGATTCCATTACTAGATCCTGTGGCCTTTAACCTCAAGTGTGTATAGAAACCTCAAGCTAAATGAATGGGAAATAAAAGAAAAGAAGAGAGTTCCATTTTGTACAAGCATCAGAACACTTTTTTTTTTTTTTAAGAAGACACTTGTAAATTAGATCTTTAAGGACAACATTGGTTGAATGCTACTTCTTTTGACATGGTCAGGGAACATGGGACAAAGACTTCTAGAGAGTGAGCCAATAGGCAGTCTTAACTAAAATATACAGCTTTCTACTTGACACAGGTTCCTGTGAGAGTTAATTAACCAGTGGTTGGAACCCCTCAAGCCTTTCCTGTAAATGGCTTGGTGTGCCTGTATGCATGGTAAGTCGCTTCCGTCATGTCTGACTCTCTGTGATGCTATGGGCCATGGCCCGCCAGGGTCCTCTGTCCCTGGGATTCTCCAGGCAAGAATACTCGAACGGGTGGCCATGTCCTCCTCCAGGAGATCTTCTCTGACCCAGGGATCAAACCCGTGTCTCTCACATCTCCTGCATTGACAGGTGGGCTCCTTACCAATAGTGCCACCTGGGAAGCCCAAATGACGGGGTATACACTTAGCTAGTCCGACTACTGGTGCTCCAGCTCAGCACATTTGGCCCCTGATCACACAGCCACGGGAAACGGCGATGGTCTCTTTGGACCACGGACACAGAGACATAATCCACTGCACCTGACTTGTTTTTTCTGTCCACACCACATGGCTTGTGGGACCTTAGTTCCCCAACCAGGGGTTCAACCCAGGCCCCTGGCAGTGAGAGGGCCACTGAACCACCAGGAAATTTCACGGACCCTGAATTTTAAAGGTAGATCGTATACTGCTGCTGCTGCTAAGTCGCTTCAGTCATGTCCGACTCTGTGCGACCCCATAGATGCCAGCCTACCAGGCTCCCCCGTCCCTGGGATTCTCCAGGCAAAAACACTGGAGTGGGTTGCCATTTCCTTCTCCAGTGCATGCAAGTGAAAAGTGAAAGTGAAGTCACTCAGTTGTGCCCGATTCTTAGCGACCCCATGGACTGCAGCCTACCAGGCTCCTCCGTCGATGGGATTTTCCAGGCAAGGGTACTGGAGTGGGGTGCCATTGCCTTCTCGGAGATAGTATACTAGGTTTAAGTAATTAAATACTGAGGTGAAAAATAAAATTGAGAGATCCAAACCAGCTGTTGAGAAGTACTCATTTCCATAGAGGCTTTGTCAGACCTGTTCTTTCCAGAAAATGCCCAATTTCTGTAAAAAATATGATGTGAAGTCTTTTTCTTTCCAAACATTATTTAAAATAATGCATTACATTGAATTATTTGGTATAAAAATAAAAGTAAAAAAACTTCCCAAAGATCACTCTTTTCATAAAAAAAATTTTCAAGCAAAAGAGGTCCGATATTTTTGGTAGTTTTTAAGGACAGGTTTTTATGAATAGAAACATTTCCTTTCCTCGATATGCACCAACACACATATTGCTAAGAAACTCCCCAAAACATATTTATGAAACAATTAAATATATGTAGAACTGCATAAGGATTACTGGTTTTGACTAACACATCTCTGTGAGCCTGTTGCCTTTTGCTATAGTATTATCTTGTTTGTTTCACTTTTGAATACAGGGACCAATTTTTTTAAAAGTTAACTGATCTAAATGTTGATGCTCATCTAAATTTGATTTCTTCTTGTCTTCTTATGTTTTCTAATGAATAGTGTGTAAATAAATAGTAAATATAATACCATTAGATAAATATAACATTATTAGATAAAAACAGAGCAAAGAAATAATAAAAACCAATGTTTTGAGAGTTCCCAGTTTTGCTTGTGATCACAATAAGGAAAAGCGATATAACATATAACTCTTTCACTGAGTTCTTATTTAGCGTTAAAGACCAAGAGGAAATATAGCTGGAATTTTTCTTGTTCTTTTTTTTTTTTTTTTTAACTTTTCGCCAGATCTTAAAAATAGAAACAAGAAGCCCAGATTCCACGGAGATATGTTACATAATATTAACCTAAGTGAGTCTATCTATTTAGGGAGTAATGAGAAGACCATTTCATTCTTTGCCTGATGTTCTGAAAACATTTCCTTTGAAAGGAAAGAGAATCTCAATAGAAAGCAATTCACATGCCCAGAAGCTTAAGGGAGAGAGTTTCACGGTGAAAGTGACTCATAAATGTGCGTTATATTCAGGAAACGCAAACACTGCAGATGAAGGTGGTGCTGATGGTGGCTCTTCAAACATTACAGAACTTTCCTGCCATGCAGCAGAAATCTGAAGCTCTTAAAAACTGTTAAGCTAGATAGGCTTTTCAAAAAAAGAACAGAGAAATGACTTACATCTCAGAGTTCCACTAAGAGGTTGCCTCCTTCACTCCCGGGCTGATCCTTCACTCAGGCTTGACAGCTGGTTTAATCTGCCGGAAGGAAGGACGGAATGCCTGTTCTTGCACTTGCTGTTCTTTTCCGTTTTCAGAAGGCCAGTGGCCCTGGTCATTTCCATGGCAACCAGAAGCACGCTGCCAGCCTTCTAGTTTCATGAACCACATAGCAGAAGAGAAACCGTATTGGTCACTGCTGGCCACTCTTTGGGAGTTCCAAAGTGGAAAATTTCCAGAAGAGTCAAAGAAGACTGCTGCTCTATGCTGACCTGATGGGTTGACGGTGATGTGAGGAATTCTACTTTAGCAGGAAACTGAATGGATTAAACGTAGAGCGTGGAAGCCTCCTTGATGCTTTTACTATCATGATCATGCTTTGTTCCACTCTTTTGGGCCCAGTGAATTGTTACTTACAACAAATACCCGAACTCGTATAAAAATTGTCCCAGTGTAGTTGTTCCAAAGAGAAAATGAACTCATTTTAGCTCCAAAGACGTAGTCCTGCCCAGAGATTATTACACTGTGTGAAGAAAGACAGAGAAAGACAAAGATCATATGATATCACTTATCTGTGGAATCTAAAATATGATGCAATTTTGGTATATGTGCTGCCAAAGCTAGTGCTAAAATCTGATACAAATGAACTTATTTACAAAACAGAGACAGACTCACACATATAGGAAACAAACTTATGGTTACCAGGGACTTCCTTGGTGGTCCAGTGGTTAAGACTCTGAGCTTCCCATGCATGGGGGTGTGGGTTTGATCCCTGGTGGGGGAACTAAGATGCCACACTTCTTGCTGCATGCCCCCTCCCCAAAATAGCATCATACAAACTTATGGCTACTACAAGGGGAAGGGGATGGGGAGGAATAAATTAGAAGTCTGTAATTAGCAGGTATAAACTATTGTATGTAAAACAGATGAACAACAAGGTCCTGCTGTATAACACAGGGAGCTATACTCTATATCTTATAATAACCTAAAATGGGAAAGAATATGAGAAAGAATATATATACACATGTATCTGTATATATCACTTTGCTACACACCAGAAACTAACACAACATTGTAAATCAACCGAACTTCAACAACAGAAAAAAACAAAACAAAAATATAGTCCTGCTCTATCTCCAGTTCGGTTGCTTAGCTGTACCCGGCTCTTTGCAACCCCATGGACTGCAGCACACCAGCCTCCCTGTCCATCACCAACTCCTGCAGCTTACTCAAACTCATGTCCATTGAGTCGGTGATGCCATCCAGCCATCTCATCCTCTGTCGTCCCCTTCTCTTCCCGCCTTCAGTCTTTCCCAGCATCAGGGTCTTTGCAAATGAGTCAGCTTTTCGCATCAGGTGGCCGAAGTATTGGAGCTTCAGCTTTAGCACCAGTCCTTCTAATGAACATTCAGGACTGATTTCCTTTAGGATGGACTGGTTGGATCTCCTTGCAGTCCAAAGGACTCTCAAGAGTCTTCTCCAGCTGCACAGTTCAAAAGCATCCATTCTTTGGTGCTCTGCTTTCTTTATAGTCCAACTCTCACATCCATACATGACTACTGGAAAAGCCATAGCTTTGACTAGACAGACCTTTGTTGGCAAAGTAACGTCTCTGCTTTTTAATAAGCTATCTAGGTTGGTCATAACTTTTCTTCCAAGGAGCAAGCTCTGTCTTAAGTTCATTTAAAAAAATGTTAAAAACTAATAAACATGTAAAATATTCTGTTACATTAACTAATGAGGGCTCATCATGGGAGAAACCAGATGGATGGTGGTGCTGGAGAAAAGTTTTGCTACTTAAAAACATTAGAAGACTGGAGCAATTGAATCAATCATTCCCCAGATACAGATTAGCCAATATGGTAAAGAAGAGAGCACCTCCCTAGGGAGGTTTATTCATTTCTTTATCATTTATCCGGTGAGCTTGTTCCACACTCCTGCACTGTGTCAGAAGCTTAAAAGAACAATAGAGATGAATGTCATCCTTGTCTTCAAAGAAGTTGCAATACGAAAAGGGTAGTTTTATGTGTTGATTGTGGGAATGTTTGAGGGGTGGACACAAAGACAATATGTGGGAGAGTTGGAAAAAATGGCACTACGTTTTTGCGGGAAGACTGGAGAAATGTCTTGATGTGGGACTGAAAGGGTGGCTGGATATGAGTAGAACACTGTTCTGGAAAGGACAGTGTCTCATGGGATGATTCTTGGATTCGGATGGATAATGTTTCCTCCTTTCTCACCTCATAGTGTCCGGATACACATGCCACTGAGCTTCTCAGGTGATCCACAGGATCAAGCTACTCCAGGAATTAAGACTGCTGGATGCCATGACAGTTCGGAGACCAAGTATTGGAAGACCAAAACGTGGGCCATGGCCCAGTTCCTGGAAATCCCCGCCCCTTCTCCGAAATAGTTGGAACAATCCTCAATGAAATTAACTGGCAATGCTATCTTTTGAGGCTACTCTCTCCTGAGATGGCCCACACTCTGTAGCGTGTGTTTCTAAGTAAATCCACTTCTTACCTGTTAAAAAAACATAACAAAACCAAAGAAGAAAATTGCTGAAGCAAGGTTTGGGGACCACAGAGCAACTGGTCTCTATAGCTCTTTGAAAGCCAGGGATTCATAATCAGAACAAAAGAATTAAGAATAACGAAAATCCATTATGGTTGGTGTTTAGTTTCAGTAAAGCAGCCATGTAAATTCTACCACATGAGGATAGTGGAACATGAACTTCAGTTCAAAATCTCGATTCTGCTACCTTCTGGAACATTATTACTTTAAACGTTTTTATTTATTGCAGTATGTTGATTTGCAACATTGTGTTAGTTTCAGATATATAACAGTGATTCAGTTATTATTTGCAGATTATATTTCATTATAGGTTATGAAAGATATTGAACATTATTATTTAAACTTTATGAGCCTCACCTTCCTTGCCTATAAAGTGAAAGCTTGGGATAGGATTAAATGAGATGATATATGTGGCAAGGATGCCTCAAATGGAATAAGGGAAAGATGACTGTCCCTATACCAGCTTTCCCAACTTTCAGAACAATTGTGCTAATATTGGGTTGGCCAAAAATTTCATTTGAGTTTTTTTGTAACAGCTTACAATACAGTGGCCTGTCACATTCAGCCTCCGTTCCTACACTTTTCTCTCTTGCTTGCCTCAGCTACAGAGATTGGAAAACCAAACACTCAACTTGCAGAGTCCTCAACTACCATAGCAGCTAGAACTCCATGCATGAATTCAGTTTTACTGATTATTTTTTCTTGATTCAGAATTGAGTCACATGGAGAGAGGCAAAGAGCATATGTTTGGGATTTGAATTCAGTGGGGAGCAAGAGAAGAGTCCTGAGCATCTCTGGTGCTGGCCTGGGTCATGGCCTAGTCCGGGAGTGAGTACTGGGAGGGTGTTTTCTGATCGACTTGCTTCCTGGTTGTCATGGATGCCTTGAGCTCATGACTGGCACTGGCTTCCTGTCAGAGGAAGCGGCCTCTTAATTCAGCCACTGTCTGTTTACGAAAGAGGCAGCAGCTCCCTCGATGGCCCAGCTCTATGGTGGCTTCCTGAGTCAGGCTGACGTCTTTTCGGCCCTCCCCAATGGTTTAAGACTTTCTGTATAACGTAAGGAACTCCTTGCTGTTTAAACCAGCTGAAGTGCACTCTGTTGTCTGTTATTGACATGATCCCTGGAATGGTTCACTGCTGCTGCTGCTAAGTCGCTTCAGGCGTGTCCGACTCTGTGCGACCCCATCCCTGGGATTCTCCAGGCAAGAATACTGGTATGGGTTACCATTTCCTTCTCCAATGCATGAAAGTGAAAGTGAAGTCACTTTGCTCAGTCATTTCCGACTCTTAGCTACCCCATGGGCTGCAGCCCACCAGGCTCCTTTGTCCATTGGATTTTCCAGGCAAGAATACTGGGGTAGGGTGCCACTGCCTTCCCCAAATGGTTCACTAGTTCTGAGCAATACAAAATAAATGAAAGTTTGCTGTTACTGCTTCTTCCTGCTTGAACACAGACACAGACTAGGAGGCAGTGTGTGTGTGTGTGTGTGTGTGTGTGTGTGTGTGTGTGTGTGTGTAAATCCTATCACTAAAGAGGGCAGAGCAGAAGCATGAAGGAGCCTCGTGTCCCAAGGACACTGCTGAATCCCTCAGCAGCCCAGTACCTCCCAGTCTTCAAAATAGAGTTAATATCACCCACTCACAGTTATTTTAATGACTAACTAGGATAAACTACATAGAGTATTGAGACTAAACCATGCACAAAGGAGGCATTCAATCAAGGTAGCTATTATGATCATTACTTGTTGTCACCTTCTCTGTGTATGACACGGATGCCTTCTGGGACCTCTTGTTGAGTGGGCAATTGGGATGAAGGCACAGATGGGGTGGGGTATACTCCTCCCTGGAAACCTGAAGGGCAAAAAAAAAAAAAACAAAAAAACCAACCTAACTGCCAATAACATGTGGCTGGATCTCTGTGTGTGGCATGTTAAACATTTACCTTAGGTTATATATCTCTCCATCTTTCTGAAATACTTCCCTCTGCTCTTCGTGTTAATGGGGTCACGTGGCTTAAGGTGATTTCACGAAGATGAATGTTGGGAAGCATAATGAAACCATCCCACTGACTGTTCTGTTCAGCTTTGGAGTCAAGGGTGGTAGACAAGTGTTTGTTTTCTGTGGGCTTGAATTCCGTTTTTGGCCTTGACTAATTTTGTCCCTTTCATTCTTTTTCATTGCAAGAGCTATGCAGGCTTCTGCTGGCACATTCAAATAATACCCAGTGTGTTAAGTAAAAGTGAAAATCTCCACCGATCTCTCCAGCACGTCCCGAAGAACAGAGCTCATGTAAGTCTGCAGTGAAGCAAATCTTGCTTTGTTTTCAAACTTCAGCAACTGCCTTGATTGCTCATTAATACACTGGCTCCTTAAACTCTTATGATGAGATCTCAAAACGCACTGTCTCCAACAGGCTTCCTCTGTGCACTGCATCTGAAGTCTCTAGTGCCGCTGTCTTGTTGCCGTTGTTCAGCCGCCCAGTCATGTCCGACTCTCTGCGACCCCGTGGACTGCAGTATGCCAGGCCTCCCTGTCCCTTGCCATCTCTCGGAGTTTGCCCAAGTTCATGTCTATTGACTCAGAGATACCATCCAACCATCTCATCCTCTGTTGCTCCTTTCTTCTGCCTTCGGTCTTCCCCCGCACCAGGTCTTTTCCAATGAGTCGACGGTTCACATCAGGCAGCCAAAGGACTGGAGTTCCAGCTTCAGTATCCACCACCTTAACCACCTCCAAATCATTGTCAGTATCATCTAATACCCTTTATTCTGTCCCAGGCAACTTCAGGAACCATGTCAGTCTCCTCCTTTCCCTCTCAACTCCTTCTATGGCAATGTCAGCAACCATATTACTCAGTTTCCTGTAGGATACAGACCCTCATGTCCTCACCTCATAGCACTGATTGTACTCTAGACTTTGTCATCAGTATAGGGCTCTGTCCCACCTTCAAGATGCTTCCTTTCCTTGCATTCATTTTTTGTTTTGGTGCTGTCTCACGGCTTGTGGGATCTTAGTTCCCAGACCAGGAACTGAACCATGGCCCTCAGCCCTGAAAGTGCAGAGTCTTAACCTCTGGACCACCAGAGAAATCCCAAGATGCTTCCTCTTTATTCTTTCCTCCATTGCTCCTGCTCTGCTCATGCCCTCACAGACACCCCTCTACATGGGGTACCTTGGTTTTACTTTGTCATGTTCACCCTTCGTTCTCTGATCAGCTGCTTCTGTGCTGCCTTCCCCACCACTCTGATGACCCTCCCACCCAAACTCTGCAGGATGCCCCATACCAGCCCACCCCTGGATTACCAGCAGATCCTGCTTTTAGGGTGACGGCACTCTTGAGAAAATGCAAAGAATTACAAGTCCGTAATACTTGGCATCAGAGGAACCGTCTACCCCATCATTCTTTTAGTCTGCTCTTCCTAGTAGTTTTGACAGCTCCTCTCTGCTTATATGAACACTCATTCCTAACACAGCATCCTCATTCCTATAAGAGCACCGGGTGTCTTTTCCCTTGAGATTTTCTTATCATTCTGCTCATACCAGCACACCTCTTTTTACACCATGAACATCCTGGATCAGGCACCTCCCACGCACCACTTCAGATTTTTCCTCCACTTGCCTTTTGTTCCGGCCACCACTGTGGTGACCAGTTCTCCCGGGGGTTCAGCCGGTAGCACGTGGAGACCATCTGCCAGCCCTTCTTGCCTCCCATTGTAGAACTTACCTCTTTCCACTATGGCTTGGGGTCCTGCAGGCACCCCTCAGGATCCTCACAAGTATACCCCAGAGTGCTGGGGTGCTCAGGCCTCCTGGAGTGTCTTTTGATTAGTGGTGGATGCCAGCTGATGAATAAATGCTTCCTCCCTTCTCACTCTAGACTGGCCATCCCAAGATGCACATTATATGGATTCTCAAGAGGTCCATGGGATCAAGCAACCCAATAAGGCACTGTGTGCAGCTTTCTACTGCTTCACTCTTTTACCCCTCCTTCTTCAGATTATAGTCCCCAGTAAAGTACATATACATTGAGACACTATTTTTCTGATATCTGCTCTCTGGGGAAATCGATCTGAGACACATCCTTTATTCTTCTTTCCAAATTCTTCTTTCTCTACACTCAAATTCTTGTTTCTTTAGGCTAAAAGCAAGCCATCTCATTTCTCAAGAGAACTTTCTTCTATAATGATGTCTCCCCTCTTCCAATAATCAGAATCTTAATAATTTTAAGAAATGTGTCCTGAGAGCTTAAAAAATCACACTGTTGTATCACTTACTTATGATTACCTTCAAAAAGTGGAAAGAATATCCAAAACCTTACAGTGATGTTTTCAGACACTTTGGTTTCATAAAGTACGGTTGGCCCTTAAGCAACATGGTTTGAACAGCATGGGCACACTTACACATGGATCTTTTTTACATTAGTAAATAATCTAGCCCTACATGGTCCATGGCTGATGCAGTCTATGGAATCACAATATGCAGGAGCTGCAGATACCAAGGGTCCACTTAAATTATATTAAGATTTTCTGTTTCAAGGAGTGTTGGCGCCTCTAAACCCCACTGTTCAAAGGTCAACTGGACTAAAGTAACTTGTCATCGTACTTCAGCTTAATAGCAACATTACCCATGAAGCTTGCCTGGAGCTACGAAGGAGAGTTCCTACCACTTGATGACAGTCACACTGTTCAGAGATTAGCAGAGAATAACAAAGCCACGATGTGATACAGATGTTGGACAGCTGGCCAGGCTTGCTCTCCAAACAAGTGACTCATGCCTGCCCAGAAGTTTCACAGCAGATATGATTCCCGTGCATGCCCTGGCAACACTGAAAGATTACTACCTGCCTTCCATCATGGGGTCGTTGACAAATGGTAAGAACCACGACTACCAAAACTACAAATGCCAGGATCTGTTGTATTTTCTATCTCTAAATCTCTACTGTCTGGACTTGGAAATTTGAATGTGCACAACATCTTCAACTTGAAATGAATAAACCTTCACCTGACTCACTCACTCATAGTGTCAGTCAACTATGACTCCATTGTCAAATAGATCTACTGGACTTTCACTCTCCAGGTCCTCCTGGGACTTTATTTTCGAATCTAGTGACTCTTTCTAAGCTTCACTCTTACTTACCTTCCCTGTTGCACCTGACTACTAACCAACCTGTCTTTGGGCCTCCATGATCGTCATGGGTCTGTGATTTTTCTCTGGTGTTTGATTCATCATTCGAATTATATCTTTCTCTTCTTTCAACTTCTTTTTCTCCTTCCTTTGAGTACAACCAAAAGTCCATCCTTGATCTTCTTTTACATTTCTTCTTCATGATTCCCGGTCCCTTGTTTCAGTTATACTAAGGTCATTTGGAGAACAAATCGTCAGCATAGACTATTAGAAATTGGAGGGCTTTCATCTTGATAATCCACCCTCACTTGAATGCCTCCAGAAATGAAGGGTTTACCTCCTTACACAGCAGCTGTTTTGTTTTTTTTTTTTCATTTCTGAGAGCTCTACTATGTAAAATAGTTTAGTATGAATGGCTGAATCTATCTCCTTGTAATTTTGAGACACTGACTGGTTTTCTGTCCTCCAAAATAACATTGAAAAAAATTCCCCCTTCTTTTTGATAGCCTTTACCAATACTCTGTCAGCTTATATTAAGCTCCTCTTAGTCACCAGACCAGAGAAGGTAATGGCACCTCACTCCAGTACTCCTACCTGGAAAATCACAGGAGCCTGGTAGGCTGCAGTCCATGGGGTCGCTGAGGGTCAGACATGACTGAGCAACTTCACTTTCACTTTTCTCTTTCATGCATTGGAGAAGGAAATGGCAACCCACTCCAGTGTTCTTGCCTGGAGAATCCCAGGGATGGGGGAGCCTGGTGGGCTGCCATCTATGGCACTCTCTCACACAGAGTCGGACACTACTGAAGTAACTTAGCAGCAGCAGCAGTCACCAGACCCAGAATCTCAGAAATAGTTTTGATTCTTCTTTCTCCTTTAATTCATGGAAGAAACAGTTACGGATTACTCAAGTCTTGTTTTGAAGTTTCTGCAGCAGAAATTCCATGTTTCATTGATTCTTCCAGGTAGAAGAATTAAGTATTGTAAAAATGATAATTTTAATTAACTTAGAAAGCTAACGCAATAGTGATAAAACACCACTGGGCTTTTTTCCAAAGGAATAAATAAAAGTTTTCTAAGTTAACTGAGATGATAAAGAATATTTCAAAAATGAAGAATGATAAGGAGAGATTAGTTATATGAGCCATTAAAACAAGTTTACAGTCTTTAAGGTTATGCTCAAAATCCTTCAAGCTAGGCTTCAGCAGTATTTGAACTGAGAACTTCCAGATGTGTGAGCTGGGTTTAGAAAAGGCAGAGGAGCCAGAGATCAAATTGCCAACATCTGCTGCATCACAGAGAAAGCAAAGGCTTTCCAGAAAAACATCTACTTCTGCTTCATTGACTACACTGAAGTCTTTGACTGTGTGGATCACAACAAACTGTGGCACTAAAGACATTGGAAGCCCTTCTCTTGAAGGGCAGGGAATGCCGCCTTGCCTGTCTCCTGAGAAACGCATGCACCCTCTTCTCCTCCTGCCCTTTTTTCCATCTCTCTGGCATCAGGGACTTTTCCAATGAGTCAGCTGTTCGCATCAGATGACCAAAATGCTGGAGTTTCAGCTTCAGCATGAGTCCTTCCTATGAGTATTTAGGGTTGATTTTTCTTAAGATTGACGATTGGATCTCCTTGCTATCCAAGGGACTCTCAAGAGTCTTCTCCAGCACTACAGTTTGAAGGCATCAGTTCTTCGGCGCTCAGCTTTCTTGAAGGTCCAACTCTCACAACCGTATGTGACCACTGGGAAGACCATAGCCTTGACTAGACGGACCTTTGTCGGCAGAGTAATGGCTCTGCTTTTCAACACACTGTCTAGGTGTGTCATAGCTTTCCTGCCAAGAAACAAACATCTTCTGATTTCATGGCTTCAGTCTCCATCCGCAGTGATTTCAGGGCCTGACAAGAGGAAATCAGTCACTACTTCCACTTGCCCGCCTCTATTTCCCATGAAGTAATGGGGCTGGATGTCAAGATCTTAGTTTTTTTTTAATTTTTAGTTTTAAGCTGGCTTTTTCACTCTCCTCCTTCACACTCACGAAGAAGCAATTTAGTTCCTCTTCACTTTCTGCCATTAGAATAGTATCATCCTCCTGTCTGAGGTTGTTGATGTTTCCCCGCCTATCTTGATTCCAGCTTATAACTCATCCAGCCCGGCATTTCTCATGATGTGCTCAGCATATAAATTAAACAAACAGGGTGCCAGCAGATAGCCCTGTCATACTCCTTTCTTGATCTTGAATCCATCAGTTGTTCCATACAGGGTTCTAACTGTTGCTTCTTGATCTGCCTACAGGTTTCTCAGGAGACAGGTAAAATGGTCTGATATTCCAACCTCTTTAAGAGCTTTCCACAGTTTATTATGATCCACACAGTCAAAGGCTTTGACATAGTCAATAAAGCAGAGGTAGATGTCTGTCTAGAATTCCCTAGTTTTCTCTATGATCCTGCAAATGTTAGCAATTTGCTCTCTGGTTCCTCTGCTTTTTCTAAACCTAGCTGGGACATCTGGAATTTCTTGGTTCATATAATGCTGAAGCCTAGCATTAGTTATATGGAATTTTCCAGGCAAGAATACTGGAATGGGTAGCCATTTCCTTTTCCAGGGGATCTTGCTGACCCAGGAACTGAACCTGGATCTCTTGTGTCTCCTCCACTGGAAGACAGATTCTTTACCACTAGCACCACCTGGGAAGCCCCTAGTATGGGTTATAGAGGAGAGTTCTGAAGAGGGAATGGCAAAGCACCCCATATACTTGTCATGAGAACCTCAGGAACTATATAAGAGGATAAACAAGTTAGAATGATTGTTTATTAAATACAAAAATATGATATATAAAAGATGGGAATTCATATCAATGAGGATATTGAAGATTATTCAGCAATGTTTCTGGAATCACTGGCTAGGAATCTGGAGGAAAATTTCAAATGTATTGAATGAAGCTCATATGAGATTAGTGAAAGTGAAATGTAAAATCATAGAAAAATAAGACTAAAAGTAATTGAAGTCTGATTAACTCTCTGGAACACTGAGAAACCTTTCAGATGTGAAGTCACTGATGGTGCAGCCACATTGGAAAACAGTCTGAAAATTCTCTGAAGGATTAAATACAGAGTTTCCATATGACCCAACAATCTCACTGTTAGGTATATATCCAAGAAAAATGAAAACATACATTCACACAAAATCCACACACAAAGATTCATAACAGCATTACGCATAATACCCTAAAACTGAAGACAACCTACATTTTCTTTGCACATCAACTAACAGATGCTGCTGAGTTGCTTCAGTCATGTCCGACTCTGTTCGACCCCATAGACGGCAGCCCACCAGGCTCCCCCATCCCTGGGACTCTCCAGGCAAGAACACTGGAGTGGGTTGCCATTTCCTTCTCCAATGCATGAAAGTGAAAAGTGAAAGTGAAGTCACTCAGTCGTGTCCGACCCTCAGTGACCCCATGGACTGCAGCTGACCAGGCTCCTCCATCCATGGGATTTTCCAGGTAGGAGTAGTGGAGTGGGGTGCCATTATATTAATAGATAAATAAAATGTGGTCTATTTATACCAGAATATTTGTCAATAAAAAAGGAATGAAGTACTGATATATGCTGCAACATGGATAAACCTTTAAAACATTACCTAAGTGAAATAAGCTAGTCTGAAAGAACTATATATGCTATATTTCTATTTATATAAATTGTCTAGAGTAAACAAATCTTTGGAGACAGAAGGATTTGTTACTGCCTACGCCTAGAGGGTGGTGGTTTAGTCTCTAAGTCATGCTCAACTCTTGTGACCGCATGGACTGTAGCCTGGCAGGTTCCTCTGTCCATGGGATTCTTCAGGCAAGAGTACTGGAGTGGGCTGCCATTCCCTTCTCCAGGGAATCTTCCCAGCCCAGGAACTGAACCCAGGTCTCCTGCATTGCAGGCAAGATTCTTTACTGACTTGAGCAGAGGCTTGGGGTTAAATAGGGAGTGATTGCTAATGGATGTGGGCTTCTTTATGAGGTGATGAAAAGTTTCTAAAGTTGACAATGGTGATGGAATCACAATTCTGTGAATATATTAATATTAAAACCATCAAATTTTGCCCTTTAAATGAGTGTATTTCCACCTGCCAATGCAGGAGCCACAGGAGACCCAAGTTTGATCCCTGAGTTGGGAAGATCTTCTGGAGTAGGAAATGGCAACCCACTCCAGTACTCTTTCCTGGAAAATTCCATGGACAGAGAAGGCTGGTGGTCTACAGTTCATGGAATCTCAAAGAGGTGAACACAAGGGAAGAGAGGGCAGATTGTATAGTATATGAACTATATCTCTATAAAACTGCTTGAAAAAGCAATAGAAAAAGTCAGAAAATACTAATATCAACTTACTACCCTCCAAAACATGTAATCTTATCCTAAGTCCTTTCTTTTAAAAAAAATCATACTTATTCATTTTTGGCTGTGCTGATCCTCGTGCTGAGTGTGCTTTTTCCTAATCACAGTGAGCAGGGGCTGCTTTTCACTGCGGTGCGTGTGCTTCTCATTGCAGTGGCTTCTCTTGGTGCAGAGCGCAGGTTCTAGGTGCCCGGGCTTCAGTCACTGGGGCATGTGAGCTCAATAGTCACGGCTCCTGGGCTCTAGAGTATTGGCTCAATACTTGAGGTGCACGGGCCTATTAAATAGTTGCTCCGCCATCTGTGGGATCTTCCCAGATCAGGGATCAAAGCCCTGTCTCCTGCACTGGCAGGTGAATTCTTTACCGCTGAGCCACCAGAGAAGCCCCTCAGTCCTTTCTTAAATGAGATAGGGGTATTATATGTCTTCAAAAGGGCAGAGAGGTCAAATGAAGTCAGAACTGAATTTTTTCCATTGGATTTCTTTTTTTCATTCATTAATTGCGGTGAAAGTCATTAAAATGAAGCTTACCTCAACTCAGTCTTCACATTTCTCCATGAAGTCTCTGCTTCATTCAACACTCTCCCCAGAAATCACCCTTTACCAGGAACCCGATGGAGATCTCCCAAGATCTTCATTTCTGAGTGAACCCACTAGATGCTAATACATAGGATAAGATTACGTGTTTTGGAGGGTTGTAAGTTGATATTAGGAAAATGATCCCAACTCAAACTAATTAGAAAAGAAATAACACTTCCGCAAAGGGTGTTTTCTTAGAGGTGCTTTATGCTTGTGGAAACAAACCAGCGAGTCCTCTAAGAATAAGAAAGGAGAGTATTTTATAGTTAAGCACATGATTTGGAAAGAAGAATTCAGATGTTGCTGTTTTGCTGATCCAGGCTGTTAATACTCCGCTGGTCTTTCTCGTGGGGGCCCCTTCCTTCACTAGGAATCATAAAGCTTTATCCTTGGCACAAAGATGCTACACTCCTAATACTCTTTGTTCTCCTGGCGAATCAATTCAATATTCCTTAGCTTTCCCAAGCAGAAATCCTTTGTTCTCCAATTTGTTTGCTGATGCGGGGCACTGACCTGCTGCATTAATTTCACTGCTTTACAATACCCATTGCCTAAACCAAGATGCTTTTCTCCCACACAGAACTCCTATTAGTAATTGTGTCTAAATGGGTCTCCAAGGAGCTGCTGCTTGTAGTCATTAAGTCGTGTCTGACTCTTTGTGACCCTATGGACTGTAGCCTGCCAAGCTCCTCTGTCCCTGAGTTTTCCCAGGCAAGAATACTGGAGTGTTACCATTAGTACTGGTTACCATTTCCAGTAACCAGTATATATATTACCATTAATATAGGTTACCATTTCCTCCTCCAGGGAATCTTCCCTACCTAGAGACTGAATCTGAGTCTCCTGTGTCCCCTGCATTGGCAGGTGGACTCTTTACCAGTATGCCACCTGGGAAGCCCCCAAGAAGCTGCACTGACATTTATTCAAACTGTAACAGCAAGGGAACATGCTCTTGATATATCTTGACCTTGTCTAGCAACTACAGTAAGGTCATAGTCTTTCCCATCATACTTGCATAAAATTTTTCTTGAACTACTGAACAAATTTTAAAAAGACATGGAACTGTCTTTTAATGAATTGTCCACAAGAATTATTTGTCAACATCCATTCTCTTAAGACCTGCTTGTACTGTAATATTTTAAATTCTGGTTATACTCATGATGTGGCTTAGTTTGGAATTTCCTTTCTTCAAGGCAATATAACCAGGGTACAACATTCCCTTCATTAACAGCAGCCTCCATGCACAATGGGTCCTTGTTTGTTGGGACTCATTCATTCAAGCCAGAATCACCTCTCACTGGAAGCAGATTCAAAATTGGAATATGATAATGGAAGGACACCCTTTATGGTATCTTTGTGCTGTGAATATAATGATACTTTAGAGATGCCACAGAAGTGAGTGGCTGGGCATTCATAAGGTCATCAGGGTCAGGATCTAGGCTAATTCTGAGGCACCAGAAATTCCATTCTGGGGGGACTGGTTATGTTCCTACAGCCTCCAAGACTGAAGTACGAACCTGGTGGGCACTTGATTGCCTGGAGTAGGGTACAGCTAATAAGGGGCAGGGTGAAAAAGGAGAAAGGGCTGCACAGCACTAGTCTGCTTATTAATGTACAGAGAGCCCAGGGAGTGAAATCTATGTCTATGAGGGAGGGGACTCTCAGGAAACCTAGAAGACCAGTTGGCCCAGGGTTTAAATCAACCAGTATGATGTAATGGGGAGGTTCAGATGAGGGAACTTGCAGGGCCTACTTCCTGAATCCCCACTAGGCCTGTGCCTTCAATTATGCTGGGGATTTGCTGGCTGCCTGCTGAAAGGCAAGTGGCTGGAATCCACGAACAGCTAGATGGATCAGAGACTGGGCTCCTTTTCTTAGAAGAAAAACTATGACAAACCTAGGCAGCATATGCAAAAGCAGAGACAATACATTGCCAACAAAGATCCGTGTAGTCAAAGCTATGGTTTTTCCAGAAGTCATGTATGGACGTGAGAGTTAAACAATAAAAAAGCCAAGCACTGAAGAATTGATGCTTTTGATGAAGACTCTTGAGAGTCCCTTGGACTGCAAGGAGATTCAACCAGTCCATCCTAAAGGAGATCAGTCCTGAATAGTCATTGGAAGGACTGATGGTGAAGCTGAAACTCCAATATTCTGGCCACCTGATGCGAAGAACTGACTCATTTGAAAAGAGCCTGATGCTGGGAAAGATCGAAGGCAGGAAGAGAAAGGGATGGCAGAGGATGAGATGGCTGGATGGCATCACCAACTCAATGGACATGAGTTTGAACAAGCTCCAGGAGACTGTGAAGGGCAGGGAAGGCTGGTGTGCTGCAGTCCATGGGGTCGCAAAGAGTCGGGCATGACTGAGTGACTGAACAACCACCCAAGAGAGAGTGCTTGTGCACTCAAAGTGCAGGGCTGTGCCAGCTTAGTGGTGCCATCTTCACTAACACATATTCAGTTAGTCTGGTGCCTCAGCCATTAACTACCCACTTCCTGCTAACAGTTGGGACCACGAGCATCACCTCTGTTTCTGCTTCCAGCGTTTGTAGCTCAGTCTGTAACCTTCTCCATACATCCCGCAACCTATGGATTTACTTTGCCGACTAAGGTCCGTCTAGTCAAGGCTATGGTTTTTCCAGTGGTCACGTATGGATGTGAGAGTTGGACTGTGAAGAAGGCTGAGCGCCGAAGAATTGATGCTTTTGAACTGTGGTATTGGAGAAGACTCTTGAGAGTCCCTTGGACTGCAAGGAGA
>SJYC01141403.1:0-23139 GCA_006408675.1 Madoqua kirkii | reverse complement strand
ATCCTACAACTAAATAATAAAAAGACAACCCCAATAATGGATAAAAGGCTAAGCAGACACTACATAAAGGAAGATAGGCAAATGGTCAATAAACATATAAATATGCTAAACAACAGAGTCATCAGAAAATGCAAATACAAATCACAGTGAGACACCATAACCACCAATTAAAGTGGCCTTAATTTTAAAGGCCACTGACACCAGACACTGTTGAGGATGTGAAGCCACTAGAATGTTCACACACTGTTGGTGAGAATATGAAATGGTACTACCATTCTAGCTAGAGACTTGACTGTTTCCTATAAAGTTGAACAAAGACTTATCCTTTACCTCAGCAATTCTACTTTTAGGTATCTACCCAAGAGAAATAAAAACATATTACTATAAAAAGACCAATATGATAACATTTATAACCTTCCTTATAGTGGCCCCTAACGAAATTACCTCGAAACCCATCAACAGAAGAATAGATTTTCAAAGTAAGGCAGACTAATAAACCAGTATGTGTCAATAAAACAAAATGAATTATTGACATATGCAACGACATGAAGAATTCCATACACATTATAATGAGCAAAATAAGCCAGACTTAAGAGTACACTCTATATATTCTGCAATATGTTCATTTTGCATGTTTTACAGAGCTATCTAGAGATCTAGAATAAGCAGGACTAATTTATGGTGATCTTAACTATATCGGTAGATTAACCGGAAAAAGAAAGTAATAAAGGAACTTGTTGGATTGAATGGAAATGTTCTATATCTTTATAGTGGATCTTTCACTAGGAATCATAAAGCTTTATCCTTGGCACAAAGATGCTACACTCCTAATACTCTTTGTTCTCCTGGCGAATCAATTCAATATTCCTTAGCTTTCCCAAGCAGAAATCCTTTGCTTCTCCAATTTGTTTGCTGATGCGGGGCACTGACCTGCTGCATTAATTTCACTGCTTTACAATACCCATTGCCTAAACCAAGATGCTTTTCTCCCACACAGAACTCCTATTAGTAATTGTGTCTAAATGGGTCTCCAAGGAGCTGCTGCTTGTAGTCATTAAGTCGTGTCTGACTCTTTGTGACCCTATGGACTGTAGCCTGCCAAGCTCCTCTGTCCCTGAGTTTTCCCAGGCAAGAATACTGGAGTGTTACCATTAGTACTGGTTACCATTTCCAGTAACCAGTATATATATTACCATTAATATAGGTTACCATTTCCTCCTCCAGGGAATCTTCCCTACCTAGAGACTGAATCTGAGTCTCCTGTGTCCCCTGCATTGGCAGGTGGACTCTTTACCAGTATGCCACCTGGGAAGCCCCCAAGAAGCTGCACTGACATTTATTCAAACTGTAACAGCAAGGGAACATGCTCTTGATATATCTTGACCTTGTCTAGCAACTACAGTAAGGTCATAGTCTTTCCCATCATACTTGCATAAAATTTTTCTTGAACTACTGAACAAATTTTAAAAAGACATGGAACTGTCTTTTAATGAATTGTCCACAAGAATTATTTGTCAACATCCATTCTCTTAAGACCTGCTTGTACTGTAATATTTTAAATTCTGGTTATACTCATGATGTGGCTTAGTTTGGAATTTCCTTTCTTCAAGGCAATATAACCAGGGTACAACATTCCCTTCATTAACAGCAGCCTCCATGCACAATGGGTCCTTGTTTGTTGGGACTCATTCATTCAAGCCAGAATCACCTCTCACTGGAAGCAGATTCAAAATTGGAATATGATAATGGAAGGACACCCTTTATGGTATCTTTGTGCTGTGAATATAATGATACTTTAGAGATGCCACAGAAGTGAGTGGCTGGGCATTCATAAGGTCATCAGGGTCAGGATCTAGGCTAATTCTGAGGCACCAGAAATTCCATTCTGGGGGGACTGGTTATGTTCCTACAGCCTCCAAAGACTGAAGTACGAACCTGGTGGGCACTTGATTGCCTGGAGTAGGGTACAGCTAATAAGGGGCAGGGTGAAAAAGGAGAAAGGGCTGCACAGCACTAGTCTGCTTATTAATGTACAGAGAGCCCAGGGAGTGAAATCTATGTCTATGAGGGAGGGGACTCTCAGGAAACCTAGAAGACCAGTTGGCCCAGGGTTTAAATCAACCAGTATGATGTAATGGGGAGGTTCAGATGAGGGAACTTGCAGGGCCTACTTCCTGAATCCCCACTAGGCCTGTGCCTTCAATTATGCTGGGGATTTGCTGGCTGCCTGCTGAAAGGCAAGTGGCTGGAATCCACGAACAGCTAGATGGATCAGAGACTGGGCTCCTTTTCTTAGAAGAAAAACTATGACAAACCTAGGCAGCATATGCAAAAGCAGAGACAATACATTGCCAACAAAGATCCGTGTAGTCAAAGCTATGGTTTTTCCAGAAGTCATGTATGGACGTGAGAGTTAAACAATAAAAAAGCCAAGCACTGAAGAATTGATGCTTTTGATGAAGACTCTTGAGAGTCCCTTGGACTGCAAGGAGATTCAACCAGTCCATCCTAAAGGAGATCAGTCCTGAATAGTCATTGGAAGGACTGATGGTGAAGCTGAAACTCCAATATTCTGGCCACCTGATGCGAAGAACTGACTCATTTGAAAAGAGCCTGATGCTGGGAAAGATCGAAGGCAGGAAGAGAAAGGGATGGCAGAGGATGAGATGGCTGGATGGCATCACCAACTCAATGGACATGAGTTTGAACAAGCTCCAGGAGACTGTGAAGGGCAGGGAAGGCTGGTGTGCTGCAGTCCATGGGGTCGCAAAGAGTCGGGCATGACTGAGTGACTGAACAACCACCCAAGAGAGAGTGCTTGTGCACTCAAAGTGCAGGGCTGTGCCAGCTTAGTGGTGCCATCTTCACTAACACATATTCAGTTAGTCTGGTGCCTCAGCCATTAACTACCCACTTCCTGCTAACAGTTGGGACCACGAGCATCACCTCTGTTTCTGCTTCCAGCGTTTGTAGCTCAGTCTGTAACCTTCTCCATACATCCCGCAACCTATGGATTTACTTTGCCGACTAAGGTCCGTCTAGTCAAGGCTATGGTTTTTCCAGTGGTCACGTATGGATGTGAGAGTTGGACTGTGAAGAAGGCTGAGCGCCGAAGAATTGATGCTTTTGAACTGTGGTATTGGAGAAGACTCTTGAGAGTCCCTTGGACTGCAAGGAGACCCAACTAGTCCATTCTGAAGGAGATCAGCCCTGGGATTTGTTTGGAAGGAATGATGCTAAAGCTGAAGCTCCAGTACTTATGGCCACCTCACTGGAAGAGTTGACTCACTGGAAAAGACTCTGATGCTGGGAGGGATTGGGGGCAGGAGGAGAAGGGGAAAACAGAGGATGAGATGGCTGGATGGCATCACTGACTCGATGGACGTGAGTCTGAGTGAACTCCGGGGGTTGGTGATGGACAGGGAGGCCTCGCGTGCTGCGATTCATGGAGTCGCAGAGTCAGACACAACTGAGCGACTGAACTGAACTGATGGATTTCCGACCAAGTTCGCCACCTAGTGGTGAGACTGGAGTCTGGCGGAATCAGACCTTAAACCCTGCAGTCAAAGGTTTATCAGCAGCACCGTAAGGAACTCTGCTTTAGAGGATGTACTCACACTCATTTGACTTCATGTCTTCTAGAAGTTTCAAACTATAGGCAAAAAGTTAATGTCTGTTAGAGATGCTATTGGCCTCCCAGGTGGCGCTAGTGGTAAAGAACGCGCATGTCAAAGCAGGAGACATAAAGAGATAATAGGTTAGATCCCTGGGTCAGGAAGATCCCCGGGAGGAGGGCATGGCAACCCACTCCAGTATTATTGCCTGCAGAATCCCCATGGGCAGAGGAGCCTGGCAGTCTACAGTCCATGGGGTCGCAAAGAGTCAGACACGACTAAAGTGATTTAGCACACGGCACAGAGATGTTATTAAGCAATAAGAGATTAATTTTGTTATAAACCAGACACTGATATGATGAAACTGGACAGAAAAATGAGTTTCTTCTCTTTTTCTGTCACACCACATGACTTGTGGGATCTTAGCTTCCCAATCAGAGATCAAACCTGTGCCTGCTACGGTGGAAAAGTGGAGTCCTCAGCACTGGACCACCAGGGAAGTCCCCAGCTTCTTGCATTGATGGGAGAGGAAAGGATGGCAACTGCTCAAGACGATGGATCGAAAGGCCTACTGCTGTATTCAGCTCTGTGCTAATCCTCATGTTTCTCCTAACGTGTAGCCCTCAAATGGTGCTCTGGGTGTCTATCATAAACACGTAAGATGTACTGGGGAGGAAACAGCAAACCGT
This sequence comes from Madoqua kirkii, assembly GCA_006408675.1. Taxonomy (NCBI): domain Eukaryota; kingdom Metazoa; phylum Chordata; class Mammalia; order Artiodactyla; family Bovidae; genus Madoqua; species Madoqua kirkii. Next base: position 18,836 of record SJYC01141403.1, on the reverse strand, counting down.
GGATATTTCAGTGTGACTTGCCCCCAATAATGTGTTTTTTATAAACTCACGGAAGCCTCTGGATTTAGGTGGCAAATCAGTGCTGCTATTTGGTCAGTTAGAAATGCAATTTAAGGTTATGGTTCACAGAATTTTTCTAAAAATCAGTTTTCAGTATTTTAAATACCACTTGCAAAAGCAAGAAACAGTACAAATGTGTTCAATTGGCTGACAAAATTAGGATGACTATAATCTTCTGATAAAATGCATGGTATACTAGTAAAATTACTGCTGAAAAAAACACACCCTTATCATAGCAAAACCACAAAGCATTATATATGCATAATGACATTTGTTTGGGTAGAGGAGTCATTATTCTGTACACGGCAGTTTTTCTATGTTTTATGACATGTAGTAAAATTACTGGGCTTCTCTGGTGGCTCAGTGGTAAAGAACCCACCTGCAGTGCAGGAGATGTGGGTTCGAAACTTGAGTTGGGAAAATCCTCCGGAGAAGGCAGTGGCTACCCACTTCAGTGTTCTTGCCTGAGAAATCCCATGGCCAGAAGGGCCTGGAGGGCTACAGCCCATGGGGTTGCAAAGAGTTGGACATGACTGAACACACACATGCCTCTTACCTCAACAACATGAACAGTACCTTAACAAACTGCATGTTAAAGGAGGTGCTCACATTCACCTGGTCTTTCTGATGCACCTCACATTTTGGAATATATAAGCAGACAGAGAGAAGTAAAAGATACACCCCCTGGAGCTTATTCTTGGTGGGGGCTGTTTGAGGGTAAGTTGCCGGGGTGCACACAGACAAAATGATGACATAAAATGGCTAGTAGAGTAGTTCAACTCATTTATATACGCGTGTGTTGGCTTTTGATAGGAGTGGATCATGAACTCTTAATTTGCCCTCCTCCATTTTTTTATTGCTTTTGCTTTTTCTTTGCTACCCTACACTATTGACTATCAAGTGCGCGCATGTGCACACACACACACACACACACACACACACACACACACGTTTTCCCTTAGTTACTAAAATTGCTGAACTTTGTTGGGTCAACCTGAGCATGCATTGTCCCTTATAACTATGTGTAGCTACTTCTACTACAACAGCAATGAACAACAAGAACAAAAACCTATATAGCACTTCATAAGTGTCAAGCAGTTTTCAATGCTTGTAAGCATATTTCTCATGGAATCCTCTCAACATATATATATATATATATATATATATATATATATGGTGAAGGCTACTAGTATCCTTATTTTTCAGATGTGGAAACTAAAGAACAGAGAGTAACTTGCCCAGGTTCTCACAGCGAGAAAGCTGAGATTGGAAGTGAGGGCGCCGGCCCCAGTGGTAGTAGATTAGTCACTAACTCTTACAACCCCAAGGACTGTAGCCCACTGGGCTCCTCTGTCCATGGGATTCTCCAGGCAAGAATACTGCAGTGGGTTGCCACGCCCTCCTCCAGGGGATCTTTCCAACCCAGGAAGCAAGCAGATGGATTTTTTATCGACCCAGCCACCAGGGAGCCCTTCCCTAATCTGACGTTAGAGTTTTTTTGGTCTAGCATATCTTTATCCCTCATTCCTTTATTCATCAGCACTATTGGCATATTTATACATTTTGGATTTATATTTTGCTCATAGGATATAGCTAAAATCTTAACCTAAACTGTTTGTGTGTGATGATTTGAACCATTAATATTATTACTGGTATATTTAAATTTGTTTTTATCATTTTTCTCCATGATGGATTTATTTGTTTTTATCCCAATCATATCATCTATTTTTACTATACATATTCTCAAGTTTGCTTGGCTGAGGTCTACAGGGCACACCTGATAATGCTTATCATCCCCCATTTGGATGACATAGATTTTAAGCTTTTACTCTGAGTTTTAGATCATAAGTTTCGGGGAGCCCAATACCAAGGGCTTCCCTGGTGGCACTAATTGTGAAGAACCCACTTGTCAATGCAGGTAGATGTAAGAGATGCAGGTTTGAGGTGTGAGTTTGAATCCTGGGTTGGGAAGATCCCTTGGATGATGGCATGGCAACCCACTCCAGTATTCTTGCTTGGAGAATCGCATGGACAGGGGTGCCTGATGGGCCAGTTCTTGGGGTCACAAAGAGTTGGACATGACTGAAGTGACTCACATGCACGCATACCAAGGTCACAGGTGTAAAGCCTTGAACACAGGCAACTGTTGCCGTGAGCCCCTTGACCTAAACCAGCTAGCTCCCTGACCTCTTATTAGGTAAAATATACCCACCCTATAGCATACTATTGGAGAAGGAAATGGCAACCCACTCCAGTGTTCTTGCCGGGACAGGGGAGCCTGGTGGGCTGTCGTCTCTGGGGTCGCACAGAGCGGACACGACTGAAGTGACTTAGCATAGCATACTAGCCAATCAGCTGATGCCACTCTTCCCGCAGAGATGTTCACTGTCTTGAGGCTATAAAAATTGACCACTAGCCCACAGAGGTGTCGGCTCTGCCTTGAGATGGCCCCCTGTTCTAACAGTGTCTCCTCTCTAATAAACTCTATTCTCTCATTCTGCCTTGTGTCTGGAAATTCTTTTCCAACCTGTGCACAGACCAAAACAAGTTTGTCTCTCTCTTTTTTTTTCAGCTGAGCCATGTCACATGTGGGACCTTAGTTCCATCCACAGGGATGGAACCCATGCCCTCTATAGTGGAAGTGTGGAGTCCTAAGCCCTGGACTGGCCGTGAATTCTGGTTTGTCTCCATTTTGAAAGTCACTTCTTAACGGCATCAGGTAGTGTTGCTATATGAACATATATGTAATCTGAGCCCGTGGGACTAGATTAGGTGAAGCTTTTGACAAAGGAGTCATAATATGGACACAAACAGGGAAAAGCATCAGCAATGAAGAGGAAGTCAGCACACTGGTCATGAACTGAAGTTGCCTTTATTTTCTCCTCATCCCTTTTCCTTTCTAGCTCGGGCTTCTGGAGATTTGCCTGGGAAAGAAATGCCCAATTATGTGTTTTTTTCAATTCACTGAAGTACACATTTTAGGGTAGAAAGACAATCAAATGTTTTACTGAGAAAATTTAAATGTGATTCAGCATAGAAGTGAGATGATGCTACCAATATTTTATCCACCAATGAATGGGAGCATTGCTTTTTCTGGCGCTAGATGGCAGTCTTTCTCTGCAAACCAAACCAGATGGATAGGCTCTCTGACAAGCTGGCTGACTTCCCCTAGGAGGTGCCCAAGCTCTCTTACCAGCTTTCCTGACTGAGGAAGCCAAATTAGAAGTGGTTCAGTTCAGTTCAGTTGCTCAGTCGTGTCCAACTCTTTGCAACTCTGTGGACTGCAGCACGCCAGGCCCCCCTGTCCATCACCAACTCCCGGAGTTCACCCAAACCCGTGTCCATTGATTCGGTGGTGCCATCCAACCATCTCATCCTCTGTTGTTCCCTTCTCCTCCTGCCCCCAGTCTTTCCCAATAGCAGGGTCTTTTCTAATGAGTCAGCTCTTCGCATCAGGTGGCCAAAGTATTGGAGTTTCAGCTTCAACATCAGTCCTTCCAATGAACACCCAGGGCTGATCTCCTTCAGAATGGACTGGTTGGATCTCCTTGTAGTCCTAGGGACTCTCAAGAGTCTTCTCCAACACCACAGTTCAAAAGTGTCTTCCAGTTAATGAGGAAGGAACTATACTGATGGTCCCCTGAGACTTGTGGCTGAGTTAGAATTAGAGGAGGGAAGAGAGTGGATGAAAGAGAAGATGGGGTATAGTTAATTATAGCAAACACTTCAGTGAAGGCAGCAGAAAGCAAACGCTTTTCTGAGAAAGTATCTTTGGAGCTAACTTTGGATTTGAGAATGAATCTTGCTTGCCTTCTTTCTGATAGTCTATATTCATAGGCTTTCTTCCTCCAGTTGTCTTGGAAAGAACCTGAATAATAGACAGTGCAGCTTTAGGTTTTAATAGGACTCAGGTAGGGATCAGTTTACCTTACAAGATGCTTACTGTACGTCCTTGTGCCTCCTAATTAAAAAAAAAAAATCCCCAGAACATTTCTCTTAACACTGCCACTTTCCATCAGTAGACATTTATGAGATAATTCTATATTTTAAAGATTGTGCCAGCACTTTGGTAGATACAAAGAAGTACTTGACGGGCCCTGAGGAAGTACTATTACCCGGGTCTCCTGCATTACAGGCAGATTCTTTACTATCTGAGCCACCAGGGAAACCCAGGGGTAAGTTTACTGGGAGGTGAGAATTCTACCATTGAACCACCAATGCTGTATAAGCATACGGAGTCATCAGAAATGGAGAACCAGCCACCTCTCTGTAGAGGGCTGTGTTTTCACCTTTTTGGAACTTAAAATGTATTTTCTACTTACAGTGTCTTATTACATGGCTTTTAGTTGACTCTTGAGAATCCTTTGGACTGCAAGGAAATCCAGCTAGTCCAGGAAATCAGTCCTGAATATTCACTGGAAAGACTGATGCTGAAGCTGAAACTCCAATACTTTGGCTACCTGATGTGAAGAGCTGACTCATTTGAAAAGACCTTGATGCTGGGAAAGACTGAAGGCAAACAGAATAGGGGGCAGCAGAGGATGCGAGGTTTGGATGGCATCACAGACTCAGTGGACGTGAGTTTGAGCAAACTCTGGGAGATGGCGATGGGCAGGGAAGCAGGCGTGCTGCAGTCCATGGGGTCGCAGGACACGACTGAGCGACTGAACTGAACTGAGTTTTCCAAATTAACCCATAATATTACTCCATTATTTGGGCTTCCCTGGTGGCTCAGAGGTTAAAGCATCTGTCTCCAACACGACTTCACCTCATATATTTTTATCATTTTCCTTTATTATTAGAGTAATGATTATTTTGGGGCTCCTCTTGTGGCCTAGGTGGTAAAGAATCTGTCTGCCATGCGGGAGCCCTGGGTTTGATCCCTGGGTTGGGAAGATCCCCTGGAGAAGAGAATGGCTACCCACTGCAGTATTCTGGCCTGGAGAATTCCATGGGCTGTATAGTCCATGGGGTCACAAAGAACCAGACACAACTGAGCGACTTTCACTTCCCTTTATGATTATTTTTAAAAATATAAAAAATTAAAATATCATAATCATCCCAAATTTCATCCACAGACAGCAACTGTTAAAATTTTGATGTCAATATTTTTCTCTGTTAATTACAAAAAATTGTCATAATTATTAATTATCAGGCTCATTTCCCTTCATCAGCTAAAATTCTTCAAACATGTGGACTTTGGGGAGAAACCGCCTGATGTGGTTTCTGGAACTAACATTGAACTTGGTCTTTTCATCTGCAAAGTGGGAGTAATGTGAATCCTTCCAACGCAGAATTATCTATAAATGAGATAGTGCAGGTAATGTGTCTGGCACGTAAGAAACATGCAGTAAGGATCCCTGGTGGTCCAGTGGCTAAGACTCTGAGCTCCCAGTGCAGGGGGCCTGGATTCAACCTCTGGTCACGGAACCAGATCCCACATGTCACAAGGAGGATCAAAGTTCCCATATGCTGCATCTAAGACCCAGAACAACCAGGTAAATAAATACCAAAAAAAGAAACGTCCAGTAAATATTAGCTTTGATGCTGCTATGACCATTATTACATACAGTTTTCTCCTATTATAAAATCATGATAAAATGTTTAGCAAACTCAAAGGAGTATAAATAAGAACATAAAAATCATGTATAGTCTCACAACACAGAGATGGTCATTGTTAATCTAATTCTTTTTAAATAGTTTTCTTAAAAAAATCCAAATAGAGATCCTGTCTGACTTACTATTTCACCAAAAGAACCCTGATTTTATTGGCTGCAAAATAGTCTATTGTATGGAAGTTTCAGAAGTATTGTAATTAACTATTTCCCTATGTTTGAGGGCCTTCCAACTGTTTGCTATTATAAACAATGATGTGATGAATATTCCAGATATAAAGCCTTGCTTGCATTTGGCTTATTTATCTAGATTAGTGTCATAGAAGTAAAATTATTGAGTTGATGTATATGAACTATTTTTTAATTCTGGATGTACACTGGCTAAATTCTTTTTAGAACATTTCAACTAATTTATATTTCCTCCAGTTTCAGTGCCTGTTACTTTAAGTACTCTCGTATTTTAGTTAATTTGAAAAGTACAATTTTGTCTTACTTGGCATTACTTTGGTGGATGATGGGGTAAGACTTTTTTTTCATATTATCATCCATTCTGTGAAATATCCTTTTCCTTTGTCCATTTTCTTATTGTGGTTTTACTTTTTAAAAATCAATTTATGTCAACTTTTTATATAACACTTGCATGCATGCTAAGTTGCTTCAGTCGTGTCTGACTCTTTACAACCTGACGGACTGTAGCTCTCCAGTCTCCTCTGTCCATAGGATTCTCCAGGCAAGAATACTGGAGTGGGTTGCCATTTCTTCCTCCAGGGGATCTTCCCAACCCAGGGACTGAACCCAGGTCTCTTACATCTCCTGCATTGGCGGGCAGGGTTGTTCTTTTTTAAACTACTAGCACCACCTGGAAAGCCTATGTAATAGGCTAACTCATTTCCATATTCATTTTTTGAAATTTGCAGTTTACTTCTTAATCAGGCTTACGGTAAAACTTTCTTGAGGGAAAGAAAATTTCAATTTGTGTGCAATCAGACCTGTTTAATTTGTGTGTATTTCAGGGGGTGGATTTCTTCTTTTTGATTTTATGCTGGAAAACATCGTTCCTTACCCACAGATCAAGTTAAATTTTCTTCCACAATTAAAAAGTAATCTGTGGGATGAAGCTTTGAGTCTGTGTAACTCTCTTGTTCCCCCAACAAACTCTGGCACACTGGCCTTTTTTAATCCATCGATAATTCTTGCCTGAGTCAGTTATTTCATTGATGATTGCAGCATACAGTTAATTCTTTAAAAATTAACAATTTTAATCCACCTGGGCTTCCCCAGTGGTTCAGCAGTAAAGAATCTGCCTGCAATGCAGGAAATATGGGCTTGGTGTCTGGGTCAGGAAAGATCCCCTGAAGGAGGAAATGGCAACCCACTCCAGTATTCTTGCCTTGAAAATATCCCACGGACAGAGGATCCTGGTGGCTACAGTCCATGTGGTCACACAGAGTTGGACACTACTGAGTGACTAAACTTGAGCTGACTTTGGTTTGAATAAGTATGAGAGGAAATATTAAACTGAGTTTATTCCTTCCAAGTGTGGGTATTTACTTTTTATTAGTTTTTTTTCACTGAAAAAGTAACATGTGAGATAAAAATGCAAACAGTAAAAAAAATGAAACACAATGAAAGTAAGTACTCCTCCTACAGTCTTGTTGGGAATGTAAATTGGAATAGCCACTTTATGGAGAACAGTATGAAGGTTCCTTAAAAAGCTTAAAATAAAGTTATGATCCACCAGTCCCACTCCTGGGCATGTATCTGGAGAAAACCATAATTCAAAAAGATACACATCCTCCAGTGTTCATCTGCAATAGCCAGGACATGGAAGTTAACCATCCATCAGCAGAGGAATGGATAAAGATGAGGTATACATCGTTACTAGGTCATGTCTGACTCTTCTGCAACCCCATGGACTGTCACCCACCAGGCTTCTCTGTCCATGGGTTACCAAAGGGGAAGGGAGGAGAGGGATGAATTAGTGGTTTGGGATTATAAGATACAAGTATAAAATAGATAAACACAAAGGTCCTACTGAACTATATCCAGGGAACTATATCCAATATCTCAATATATAATGGAAAAGAATAAATATATACATTTAACTGAATCATTTTGCTGTACATCTGAAGCTAACACAACACTGTAAGTCAGATGTACTCCAATTAATAAAAAAAAGTTTTCTCCTCTTCTTACTCTGGGCTTTTCAGTTCCTCTCTTCAGAGTCAATCCGCGCTCCTTATTTCTTGTACAATCTCCAGAATTATTCTAATCCAAAAATTCATGTGTGCCTTTGTGCTTCTTTGTGGGTATGTCCACATCACATAATGGAAACATGCTAGCTGTTGTGTCCATGGATTTTCTTTTCTTTTTTAATTGGAGGATAATTGCTTTACAAAGATCCATCTAGTCAAAGCTATGGTTTTTCCAGTAGTCATGTATGAATGTGAAAGTTGAACCATAAAGAAAGCTGAGTGCTGAAGAATTGATGCTTTTGAACTATAGTGTTGGAGAAGACTCTTGAGAGTCCCTTGGACTTCAAGGAGATCAAACAAGTCCATCCTAAAAGAGATCAATGCTGAATATTCATTAGAAGGACTGATGCCGAAGCTCCAATACTTTGGCCACCTGATGAGAAGAACTGACTCATTATAAAGGACCCTGATACTGTGAAAGACTGAGGACGGGAGGAGAAGGGGATGACAGGGGTTGGATGGCCTCACTGACTCGATGCACATGAGTTTGAACAAACTCTGGGAGATGGTGAAGGACAGGGAGGCCTGGTACACTGCTGTCCACGAGTATTGTTGTTGCCTGAACAACAATAACTGCTTTACTATGTCCTGGATTCTTAGCATTTCTTAAGTCCATTTCTTATGAGTACACAAGGGCTACCTCAGTCTTTTTCTAAATTACTGCAAGAGTTATATTTGAAAGATGTATGGTTTATTTGGGGCTTCCAGTGATAAAGCTGTCTGCCAATGCAAGAGACTTGGCTTTGATCCCTGGGTTGGGAAGATCCTCTCTAGAAGGAAATGGCAACCCTCTCTAGTATTCTTGCCTGGGAAATTCCATGGACAGAGGAGCAGACTACAGCCCATGGGGTTGCAAAGAATTGGAGACGACTGAGCGACTCAAAAACAGCAATAGTTTATGCGACCGATTTCTAACCTCAAAATAGACTTTCATGAGCTGGATTGGAAAGGTATGACAACAGACGTGCTGTCACCAGTGGCCCTGGGGCATTTCCAGCCCCTGTTAATAGGTAAGCTCGTCGATGGCATTGGTTTGCTTCTTCTCTGCTGCATTCCTGGTGTCTATCACTGGGATATAAATTAATCTCTTGTGCTCTCATAATCTTTTATTTTTTACTCTAACATTTTGGCCACCTAATACAAAGAGCCGACTCACTGGAAAAGACTCTGATGCTAGGAAACATTGAAGGCAAGCGGAGAAGGGGACGACAGAGCTCAAGAGCAATCAGCTAAACTGCTAACACCAGCAGTTGGATGGCATCACCAACTCAATGGACGTCAGTTTGAGCAAACTCTGGGAGATGGTGAAGGACAGGGAAGCCTGGAATACTGCAGTGTATGGGGTTACAAAGAGTCGGACATAACAGAGCGACTGAACAACAGCAAAATGGAGACTATCACATTTAGAATGGATAAACAATGAAGTCCTACTGTATAGCACAGGGAACTACACCCAATATCCTGTGATAAACCATAATGGAAAAGAATATAAAGAAGAATGTCTATATGTGTGTAACTGAATCACTTTGCTATATAGCAGAGACGGACACAACGCTGCAAACTGACTATAGTCCAATAAAAATTTATTTAAAAAGCAGTCTTTGCTCTAGCTGCTATGATTCTCAGAATTGGAGAGCTCAGGAGCTGAAAAGGCCATTAAATGCATACTCTTCCTTTCGTCCACGGGGACCAAGCCTGAGTGATGACGGCCTGGGTGTCATCACCTGCTGTTTCACCGTCTCCTCTCGGGGCGCAGTTCTAAACGTCATGGAGCCCATGCCAAGCGGTCTTTGTTTAGCTCAGTACAGGGAGGTACTGACTCCCCCAGGTGGCTGGGTGGGGCCAAGGGCATGGGGTCACCCTAATGCTGTGTCCTCCCTGAGCTGACAGACAGCCACCAGGCCCGTGACCTTGCTGCCTCGAGGCTGAAAGGCGAAGGCCCAACCAGGTGGCCCCTGGAGGCCCCTGCAGCTTTGAGACCTGGGACTTAGCAGGCCTGGTCACCTGGGCCTGTGGCCCATCAGTGTTCTCCTGCTTTTGTGAGAGAACTATAACTTCTAACACGCTCCATACATCTCAGAGGTAAGGCTTCAGATTTAATATAGGTATTTATTTTTATTTTTTTATTTGGCCAGGCTGGGTCTTAGTTGCAGCAGGCAGGATCTTCACTGGAGCATGGGGATCTTCAGTTGTGACATGCAGCATCTAGTTCCCTGACCAGGGATTGGACTGGAGCCCCCCCGCATTGGGAGCTTGGAGTCTTAATTGCTGGATCACCAGGGAAGTCCCTCAGATTTAAATCGAAGAAGCAACCCGACTACTTAAACTGACAGGAGGGTGGCAATGTGGTTACCAGATCTTTAACCAAGAGCTGAGTCTAAGAAAGGGCACAAAGAATGAGAAAAGAGGAGGCTACGTGCATAAATGGGGCACTCACCGATGCTTGCTTGTTGCACACGATCTTTCAGCCCTTCTGTTCCCAGCTCTGGAGCTGAAGTAGGAAAGGTGGGCAAAGCCAAGTGCCCCTTGGCAGATGGTGCTAGGCTCCAGACCTCGGTGTCCTAACGAGCCTGGCAGAGCTGGGGCCTGGTAAGGGGAGAGTGCCCTTTCTCGGGCTCTGATTTCCCCCAGGAGAGTTGTGTAGCTCTCTAGTATTTTATTTTTGTCACCAGCCTTATGTGCCAATGCTGTCAATGTGGTTACGGCTAGCAAACAATCACAAATAAACACTCACATCCATTTTTCCTTAGAACTGTAGCCGTCAGCCACATACTCGCACCATAAACTGAGCCCAGCCAGTTAAATACAACTGGAAAAAATTTTTTTTTAATGTGTGCATACAAAACCACACATCTTTGTAGAATATCGTTATTATTCTCTTTGTAGTTTTACGGCTGTTGAAATATGGGGAAAATATTTTGGAACTCCAGAAATCATTTGTTTAAAAAATTTAAAATGCTTCCATGCTTATTCAAAGGATTTGCAAGGGTGCTAAATGAAGGTTACAAAAACCCACATTTTGCAGCTATAGAGACCACAGTCCGATCTGTGCTATTCATGCAAATTATCTCCCTCTTGCAGTTGAAAATGCAAGAAATCTGTTTCAACATTGTGCCATAACATGTTTTCCCAGGGCAAACTTAATTCTGTCAGCTGTTCTTTACCACATTCAACATAGGCTAATCATCCACAGTTCAAGGTCAGATTGCATTTTCTAACTTGGTCTATTAATGCAACAAATTTGTGTTTCAGTTGATTTCAAAATCATCTCTGGTAACAGACATATTTTTTTTTTATATGGTTATGGTATAGTCACTCCGTCATGTCGGACCCTTTTCGACGCGAAGGACAGTAGCCTGCCAGTTTCCTCTGTTTGTGGGACTCTATAGGCAAGAATTAGAGAAGGAAATGGCAACCCACTCCAGTATTCTTGCCTGGAGAATCCCAGGGATTGAGGAGCCCGCTGGGCTGCAGTCTATGGGGTCGCACAGAGTCGGACAAGACTGAAGCAACTTAGCAACAGCAATAGCATAGGCGAGAATACTGGAGTGGGTTGCCATTGCCTTCCCTACGGGATCTTCCCGACCCAGGGATTGAACCCGGGTCTCCTGCATTGCAAGCAGATTCTTTACCATTTGAGTTACAGGGAAGATCAGTATATATATATATTTCCTGAAAAAGACAGGATGCAAATTAATATGAAACTGTGTAAGAATAACACAAAATCCTTCTTAATAAAGCACATATTTTATTTTATCTTATTTTTTAATTTTTAATTTTGTATTGGGGTAGGGTTGATTGAAAACATTGTATATTATATTTAATTCAGACGATTAATACAATCATACTGATGGCTCAGCAGGTAAAGAATCCGCCTACATGCAAGAGACATGTGTTCGATCCACTTATTTTCCCACTGACTCTTTCTTAGCCAGAAATAGGTTGGGGGCCATTATTACATGTTGAAAATAGAAAATCCTGCCCCTCAAACTTTATTGAGGAGGTTAGGAAGATCTCCTTGAGGAGGAAATGGCAACCCACTCCAGTATTCTTGTCTGAAAAATCTCATGACAGAAAGACCCTGACGAGCTACAGTCCATGGGGTTGAAAAGAGCTGGGTACGGCTGAGCCACTGAGCACATGTGCACACAATGTTGTTATATTTCCTGAAAAAGACGGGGTGCAAATTAATATGAAACTGTGTGAGAATAACACAAAATCCTTCTTAATAAAGCACATATTTTATTTTATCTTATTTTTAAATTTTTTATTTTATATTGGGGTAGAGTTGATTGAAAACATTGTAATAGTTTCAGGTGTATAGCAAAGTGATTCAGTTATGCCTATACATGTAATCTATTCTTTTTTCTTTTAGGTTGTTACAGAATAGTGAGCACAGTTCCCTGTGCTATATAGTAGGTCCTTGCTGGTTATCCATTTTAAATTTAAATAGAGCAGTGTGTACATGTTTATCCCAAACTCCCTACCTATCCCTTCCCCCAACACTTCCCCATCCCCGGCCCCCACCTGGCCAATAACGATAAATTCCTTCTTTACGTCTATGAGTCTGATAAACCATACATTTAAAAAAGCAGAACCCTAAACCTGAAGAATAAATTTTCTCTATATAAATAAGGTGAGAGAAACATTTTCACTTTTTGCAAACTGTTTACCTGAAAGATAAACTTTCTCTATTTAAATAAAGTGAGAAAAGCATTTTCATTCTTACTTGAAAACTTTACTTGGTTAATGCTTACCTTTCTTCACTAGGATTTCACAAGGTACAAGGCAAAAACCAAAGAGAAACTTGCATTAATAAACCTGTTTATCAACAAACTGATCATTATAGTGCATTGTTTGTGTGTGTCTTAAGGTTTAGGAAAAGAAAGAGATTTGCTACCTTGAGCAAGCAATGTTTTTACTGATTACCTCTAATGGCAAAGAATTTTTTTGGTTATGGTTCATGTTCATGGCCTGCCCCAAATGACGTGTAAGTCCTGGTGTTTCAGTCTCTTTTTCACTGATGGGCCGTGAAGATGGCAGCACACGTTTCAGAACCAAACTGCTGCTTGGTTGAGCTCTATGTAAATGCTGTGGGTCTCTGTGGCTCCTGGCCCACTCAGCTTTTCTGCAGTCATAGCACCCCTGCCTCAGAAGGGTCCAGCAGCTTTCTGACTCTCCCCCACAGCCGCAGTGTGGAGCCATCATCTTCTGGGGAGACTGGCTGTGTCATGGAAGGAGCACAGCCTTTGAAGTCAGACCGACTTTAGCTCATCCCGCTCTGCCATCAACAGCCTGGGCAATTTTATCTCCCTGAGCCTCAGTGCCATCCTACGAGCCAGGGCTAAGGAGGACTGACTGCTCATCTGGAAAGGTTGGAGGAATTGCATGAGATAATGTAAGTAAACAGAAGCTTGCCACATACTCAGGAGACACAACATAAATACCATCGGATGTACACTTCCAGGCTTCAAGTGGGTTTAACTTAGCTCCTGTGACCTTAGGCAATTCACATGACTTCTCTGAACCTCAGTGTTTTCATCTGTAAAATGAGTCCATAGGGTTCAGCTGGGCTTTCTGGATGGGGCTAGTGGTAAAGAACCTACCAATGCAGGAGAGGTACGAGATCTGGGTTTGAGTCAGGCCTGAGTCAGGATCCCGTGGAAGAGGGCATGGCTACCCACTCCAATATTCTTGCCTGGAGAATCCCATGAATGGAGAAGACTGGTGGGCTATGGGCCAAAGAGTCACAGAGTCAAACACGACTGAAGCGACAGTATGCACACATGCACTAATACCACATGCTATAAGATTCACATGCTACATATTCAAAGAATATTCTACATTATAAATATTCACATATTATAGAGCCATACTCAAATATTATTCTAATATAGTAATACTCAAGTATTACAACACTTTACTCAAATATCATGCCATTATATTCCCACACATATTATAATTACAACACTATCATTTGAGCTCTTTATAGTTGCCTCTGTGTTTTGTGGTTCACTGTTTAGTTCCACGTCCTGACTCTGTGAACACGCATCTCCTGGATGGAGCCATTCCCCGGGGACAGGACAGCCGAGCACTGAGGCCAGGCACCAAGTGCTTTTGATGGACCAGTTCCTCGTGTCCGTGTTCTGCTTTCTCTGATCCATGGCGGGGCAATTTTGCCTTCTCTCTCAAGACTTTCCCGAAAGCCCACTCCAGGCTACACAGTCTCCCCATTTGCTGATCTCCTGGGATTCACGGAGGCAACACCATCAGATTCTGTAGGCAACACGCTACAGAAAAGACCAAAGATCCAGCGTCAGGCATCAGATGTGGGTAAACCATCGTGCAGGGCTGCATTTCAAGAAAATCTTTGCAACTTGGGTCCTTGGTTTTTGAGAGTTTACTGACCACAGAATCCTGCAAATAGTCCTATACATAAGTGATATTTTAAAGCTCAAGTTGGTTTCTCTACATGCTATCGTCTCTCTCTCAATACCAGGGGAAATTTGGTCATGTATAAATAGATAAGTAGTCACACACAAGAGGAATTATCTTTCATAGAGGAAGACGTGAAAAATGTTCAGATTTCACCAGTTGTCCAAAATGGAAAAACAACTCATACAATTAGCCAACATGTTTTAAAATGAAAATTTGTTGTGTCCATGAGGCCTTGGCAAAAACGCTACTTCCACATGTAGCCAGTTACAATGGAAATTGGTTCAAAGCATTTGAAAATCAGGCAGCCATTCAGATCTAACAACGTGAATCAAACTGTTCATATTTTTTGATCCAGTAATCAGACTTCTTAGAATCCCTCTTAGGCAAGGAATTCAAAAGAAGTTGAACATTATGTGCTTAAAAATGTTTGCTGTAGTCTTTACTGTCAAGATTCAACATTTGGAAACAAGCTAATAATAACTACCACTTGTATGGGCTGTGCAGCATAGAAGCAACTTTCATACACATCGTCTCCTTTGATTTTTCAGTGGCGCTGGGAGATAGAATGCTATTATCCTCGAGTCATAGATGAAGAAACTCACGTTCAAAGTCGTTAAGGTATAGAGATCACACTGTTGGAAAAAGGTAGGCCAGAGCTAGAGCCATCTCGCCTATAGTTTTATATCCCTTTGTGTGCATGCATGCTAAGTTGCTTCAGTCACGTCCGACTCTTGTGATCCTATAGACTGCAGCCCTCCAAGCTCCTCTGTCCATAGGATTCTCCAGGCAAGAATACTTGAGTGGGTTGCCAAGCCTTCCTGATCCAGGAATCGAACCTTGTCTCTTTTCTCCTGCATTAGCAGGCTGGTTCTTTACCACTAGCACCAACTGGGTATATCCCTTTATATATATATATATCTATATCCATGTGACAGCTGGACTATAAAGAAAGCTGAGCACAGAAGAATTGATACTTTTGAACTGTGGTGTTGGAGAAGACTCTTGAGAGTACTGCAAGGAGATCCAACCAGTCAATCCTAAAGGAAATCAGTCCTGAATATTCATTGGAAAGAATGATACTGAAGCTGAAACTCCAACACTTTGGCCACCTGATGTGAAGAACTGACCCATTTGAAAAGACCCTGATGCTGGAAAAGATTGAAAGTGGGAGGAGAAGGGGACGACAGAGGATGAGATGGTTCGATGGCATCATTGACTCGATGGACATGAGTTTGAGCAGGCTCAGGGAGTTGGTGATGGACAGGGAGGCCTGGCGTGCTGCAGTCCATAGTAGGGTCGCAAAGAGTCGGGCACGACTGAGCAACTGAACTGAACCGAACCGAACTGAATAGAAGGTATCAAGGATCAGCATTTAAAAAATGCCACAGGGACTCTGGGGCAGGGGAAAAATCCATGGTGTGAAAGTCACCTCTTGACCATGGTTCCGGTCTCGCCCTCTGCCTGTGGCTGATACTTGGTGATTTTCTTGTGCTGATGGATACGAGGAACAACTTTCTGCCCACTTTTTTACCCCTTTCTTGACCAAGCAGGCTGTGTCATGTCATATATCTTAGCCTAGCTAGTTTTCTACCTTTTTTAGACAATACATTTTGTGCCTGGCAGTGTCACCTGTAGTCACCTTAGCAAACTGATTTTTGAAGACATTTGGTACTTAGTTTTCCCTTGTAACTATGGGCGCCCACATAGGATCTGTCAGGATGCCATCACACTAACCTAGGATCTTGGGCTAAGCTTAATATTCTCTCAGTCTACATACTGGGTCTCAGTAAGACAGACAGATAGTAAATAAACATTTAATAAATTAAATATTAAAAGGTAATGGAGAAAGATTCATGAAAATACTGCCTAGACTGAAGGAATATCAACATTAGATTTCATTACTTGGGCCTAACTATTTATTTGCTTTTCTTTTTTTAAAGGAAAGTGTATTATGTAGTGCCTTCAAAACAGGAGGCACTCGTAGGTACATGTTGCTGTTGTTTAGTCGCTAAGTCATGTCTGACTTTTTGAGACTCCATGGACTGTAGCCCTCCAGACTCCTCTGTCCACAGGATTTCCCAGGCAAGAATCCTTGAGTGGGTTGCCATTTCCTTCTCCAGGGACTGACCCAGGGATTGACCCCAAGTCTCCTGTATTGGCAAGTGGATTCTTTACCACTGAGCTACCCGGGCAGCCCAAGTACATGGTACAGTTGAATAAATGAGTGACTTAGTGAATCAAAGCACAATTTCTCATGACAGATTGTCTAGACTTTGTCACTTACTACCTGTGTGACATTGAACAAGTTACTTAGCTTCCTCATCCGAAAAACAAAGATGATGATGATGATGGCAGCAGTGCTTTCTTTACAGAGCTGCTCTGAGGATTGAAGGCAGTGTTGTTGTTCAGTTGCTAAGTCATGTCATGCTCAAACTCATGTCCATTGAGTCAGTGATG
Source organism: Madoqua kirkii (assembly GCA_006408675.1). Taxonomy (NCBI): domain Eukaryota; kingdom Metazoa; phylum Chordata; class Mammalia; order Artiodactyla; family Bovidae; genus Madoqua; species Madoqua kirkii. The sequence continues at coordinate 2,011 of SJYC01141403.1, read as the reverse complement.
ACACACAACCATCTCATTCTGTCACTCGCTTCTTCTCCTGCCTTCAATCTTTCCCAGCATCAGGGTATTCATACATGCAAAGCTGTTAGGTTAGCATCTGTCACAGAATAAATGCTATATAAGTGTGAACCACATCATTATTATTCTTTGCTTTCAGCAAAACAATTCTAGAGCTGAATTAACAGCATCCCCTTTCCTACAGTGTCAAAGAGAATAGAAACATCAATCTATTTTTTTACTGTATATCCTTAGGTCAATTCTAAAAGAAGATCTTAGCGTATAAGAGACAGTTTATTAAAATGCAAAAATTATAAGAATTCAAGAATAGTTTGAAATTATGAAATATGATATCAAATTCACTATATTAATAAATCACAGGGCAAAACCCCTATAATTATGACCTTGGTGGCCAAAAGAGCTTTATATCAAAATTTAACAGCCATTTTTTATTTAAGAATTTTAATTAGGAATAGATGCTGCACACAGTGGGGAAAAAAAACATTTTCCCATTGTCAGAGATAAGACAATATTGACCACTATGGAAACAATTATTTAATGTTTTCTGGAAGTACTAGCCAATGCAATAAGAAAAGAGAAGACAAGAGAAACAAACAACAAAAAACCCCATGCATATGGGGAAGGAATTATTTGCAAATTTATTATAAATTTCTGAAATTCATACAAATCAGTTGAAAAGCTGTTAGAAACAAGATAAATAACTAGAGTGCCTGGTTACAAAGTTAGTTATACAAAATTTAGTAAGTTTTCTATAAGTAAATACAGTTTGATCTCTGATTCCTCTGGCTTTTCTAAAACCAGCTCGAACATCAGGAAGTTCACGGTTCATGTACTGCTGAAGACTGGCTTGGAGAATTTTGAGCATTACTTTACTAGTGTGTGAGATGAGTGCAATTGTGCGGTAGTTTGAACATTCTTTGGCATTGCCTTTCTTTGGAATTGGAATGAAAACGGACCTTTTCCAGTCCTGTGGCCACTGCTGAGTTTTCCAAATTTGCTGGCATATTGAGTGCAGCACTTTCACAGCATCATCTTTCAGAATTTGAAATAGCTCTACTGGAATTCCATCACCTCCACTACCTTTGTCCGTAGTGATGCTTTCTAAGGCCCACTTGACTTCACATTCCAGGATGTCTGGCTCTATGTAAGTGATCATATCATCGTGATTATCTTGGTTGTGTTGCCACCTCTTCTTAATATCTTCTGCTTGTTAGGTCCATACCATTTCTGTCCTTTCTTGAGCCCATCTTTGCGTGAAATGTTCCCTTGGTATCTATAATTTTCTTGAAGAGATCTCTAGTCTTTCTCATTCTGTTGTTTTCCTCTATTTCTTTGCATTGATCGCTGAGGAAGGCTTTCTTATTTCTTCTTGCTATTTTTTGAAACTCCACATTCAGATACTTATATCTTTCCTTTTCTCCTTTGCTTTTTGCTTCTCTTCTTTTCACAGCTATTTGTAAGGCCTCCTCAGACAGCCATTTTGCTTTTTTGCATTTGTTTTCCATGGGGATGGTCTTGATCCCTGTCTCCTGTACAATGTCACGAACCTCCATCGAAAAAGCAAGAGAGTTCCAGAAAAACATCTATTTCTGCTTTAATGACTATGCCAAAGCCTTTGACTGTGTGGATCACAATAAACTGTGGAAAATTCTGAAAGAGATGGGAATACCAGACCACCTGACCTGCCTCTTGAGAAATCTGTATGCAGGTCAGGAAGCAACAGTTAGAACTGGACATGGAACAACAGCTGTCTCTTATACACATCTACCAAATAGTGGGAGTCAGCCTCATCAACCTTCTGGTTCCAGTGGGTCTGAGGTCTCCCCGCTTGTGGGGAGCCTACAGTTAACTTCTTCCACCTGGTGGGGGCTTTAGTATCTGAAAACCAGCTCAAGGGTACAGCTCAGAATATTATCTACAGTCCTCGGGGAGGAACTCAAGGCCCTTGACTTTGTTTTATGGCTGAACTATTATTGTTTTGTCTTATTTGACT
>SJYC01141401.1:0-14407 GCA_006408675.1 Madoqua kirkii | reverse complement strand
TACCACTACCAACACACACACCACCACACACACACCACCACCAACACACACACTGTCAACACACAAACCACCAACACACCCCACCCACACACATACCCCACCCACACACACACCATCAACACACACACACCAACACATACCACCACATACACACCACTACCAACACACACACTACCAACACACACACACACCAACATGCAAACACATCACTATCATGCAAAACATCAACACACACACACTAACACACACACCAATATGCAAACACCACACCAACACACACCCCAACTTGCACACACACCAACACACACCCCAACATGCACACACACCAACACACACCCCAACATGCGCACGCACACATACCCCAACACACACCACCACCACCAACACACATCCCAAGATGCACACATACCACCAACACACAACACACCACCAACACACAAATACATCAACATGCAAACACAGCACAAATACACACATATACTCCAACACATACCATCAACACACAAACACACCAACATGTAAACATAGCACTAACATGCACACACACCACCAACGCACAGCACAGCACCAACACACAAACACACCGACATAAAAACACATCACCTACACATACACACCCCAACGCACATGCACGCACATCAACACACCAACACATACAACCACAAACACACCAACATGTAAACCCATCACTAACATGCACACATATGAACACACAAACACACCAACATAACACATCATCATTGTGCACAGACCAACACACACACACCACCAGCACGCACACACACCAACACACACACACCACCAATACACAAACACATCACCCACCAACACATAAGCAGCTAGCTTCTTGAGTTTGCTTCTTCCTCACTTAGAGCTAATGAAAGATTTGGGAAATATTTATGAAAATAAAACACTGAAGGATAAATCTGCCCCAGAATTTTCTATTAAGAAAACAGAGATAGTTTCTGTAGAATTTCAAGATCAAAAGATATTTCCCTCTGAAAACTCCCCTTTCAAAGTTGAGCCAGTATTCTTTAAAAAAGAAAGAAAAGAAAATAGGAGCTGAAAGTAGCCCTCGCAGGTGTAATCCCGTGGCTGACTCCTCTCAGGAAACCAAGTGTCTGAGAAATGCCTGCTGGCGGCCAGCCGGACCCTGCTCTCTCATCACAAGCACCTCAGAGGAGCCAGTGAAGGAAAAAGCACCAGCGCAAAGGAAACCGCGCACCTGCGTCACTGTGATTCATACCCACAGTACTGTTTCTTGCCCAGTAACTTCAGGTGAGTGTTACAGCGTAGAACACTGAGGCCGGTAGGGAACGTGTGAGCAGCAGCAGAGCCGACCGCAGGGCGGGGCGGTGGTGGGGGCGGCACTCTCGGGTCGATCTCGCCCCTCCCAGCGTCTTGATGTGAAGAGGACCTCCTCCCTCTCGGTTCAGCTGCCCCAGGGCCCACGGCCCCTCGCAGGCAGGCAGTCCCCCACGCCTTCCGGAAGCTCCGTCAGGCGCCCGTTGCGCTGTGCAGACGGCCACGCGCCACCCCCCTGCCTGCCCGTCTCTCCAGCCGCCCCTGTCTCCCTGCCAGTTCCCCTCCTCACACCACATGTCCACGGCGACCACTTTCAGCGCTGCCTCTCCCATCTTACACTCTAGACGCTTTCCTGGGTCTCTGTCCACGTGGATGGCCTTCGTCAGTAATGCGTCCTGAATACATTTCCAGACTCTTCCGAGAGCCCCAGTGTGGAATCCAGCCTCTCCGGACAGTCACCCTGCGGCGTGTGCCCTCTTCCTAAGTGGGCCCAGGCTGGACTCCTCCACTGCCCAGCTGATCACACCAAGGACCCCCCCCTCCAACGCCTGCCACCCCGGGCCCACGTGGCCGCGCCTCCCAAAGCCTGCTCCAACACCACCAATACACAAACACATCACCCACCAACACATAAGCAGCTAGCTTCTTGAGTTTGCTTCTTCCTCACTTAGAGCTAATGAAAGATTTGGGAAATATTTATGAAAATAAAACACTGAAGGATAAATCTGCCCCAGAATTTTCTATTAAGAAAACAGAGATAGTTTCTGTAGAATTTCAAGATCAAAAGATATTTCCCTCTGAAAACTCCCCTTTCAAAGTTGAGCCAGTATTCTTTAAAAAAGAAAGAAAAGAAAATAGGAGCTGAAAGTAGCCCTCGCAGGTGTAATCCCGTGGCTGACTCCTCTCAGGAAACCAAGTGTCTGAGAAATGCCTGCTGGCGGCCAGCCGGACCCTGCTCTCTCATCACAAGCACCTCAGAGGAGCCAGTGAAGGAAAAAGCACCAGCGCAAAGGAAACCGCGCACCTGCGTCACTGTGATTCATACCCACAGAACTGTTCCTTGCCCAGTAACTTCCGGTGAGTGTTACAGCGTAGAACACTGAGGCCGGTAGGGAACGCGTGAGCATCGGCAGAGCCGACCGCAGGGCGGGGCGGTGGTGGGGGCGGCACTCTCGGGTCGATCTCGCCCCTCCCAGCGTCTTGATGTGAAGAGGACCTCCTCCCTCTCGGTTCAGCTGCCCCAGGGCCCACGGCCCCTCGCAGGCAGGCAGTCCCCCACGCCTTCCGGAAGCTCCGTCAGGCGCCCGTTGCGCTGTGCAGACGGCCACGCGCCACCCCCCTGCCTGCCCGTCTCTCCAGCCGCCCCTGTCTCCCTGCCAGTTCCCCTCCTCACACCACATGTCCACGGCGACCACTTTCAGCGCTGCCTCTCCCATCTTACACTCTAGACGCTTTCCTGGGTCTCTGTCCACGTGGATGGCCTTCGTCAGTAATGCGTCCTGAATACATTTCCAGACTCTTCCGAGAGCCCCAGTGTGGAATCCAGCCTCTCCGGACAGTCACCCTGCGGCGTGTGCCCTCTTCCTAAGTGGGCCCAGGCTGGACTCCTCCACTGCCCAGCTGATCACACCAAGGACCCCCCCCTCCAACGCCTGCCACCCCGGGCCCACGTGGCCGCGCCTCCCAAAGCCTGCTCCTGCCCCCTCGGCCGCCCTCCCGCCCGCCTTCTCCGGCCTCAGCCGCCCTCTCAGTAGTCCTTGGTGGTCCACTGGGCCGGGCATGGGGGCGCCTCTGCCGGAGCAGCCGGTGGCCACCTCCCGGCCGCTTCCTGGGCCCAGGCTGAGGTTCTCTGGAAGTGACGCTTCCCGCTGCCCTGTCCCTCCTGAGAGGAGCCTCAGCTACAGGTCCCCAGGGATGTGAGCGTAATAGGTGAATCGTTTAATTACTGTTTGGTGTAATTAGAACATATGACAGGAATTTCTGCGCTCCCCCTGCTCCTGAGCACGGATTTAGCTAGGTGCTCCGGGGGCAGGCTGACCCTCCTCCCTGCGCTGTCTCAGGTGGACCCCTGCTGACCGCTCCCGCAGGCCCGAGGGTCAGCTGCTGCCTCGCTCTCTGGAGAGGGAGAGGTCACGGCTCATCACAGGCCTCCTGGGAGCCTGGCAGAGCCACGGTGCCCTAAGAGCCCAGCCCAACGCCCAGGCTCACGCCAGGGCACAGCCCTCCGCCCAAAAGCCACGGCCTCAGGGCCTGGAGCAGCAGGAGCGCCACGCGGCTGCCCTGTGAACTGCAGGCCCCCACCCAGCCCGCTCAGGGCCCGCCGCCCTGCAAACGCACAGGGCCGCCCCGGCGTCTGGCTGCCATGGGATTCTGCGGAAACCAGCATGCCCTTGAGCCCCTGAGGGGGCCACAACCTCCAGAAACTTCTGGAAGGGGCCCCAGACACACAGCGCAGAGGCGTGACTTGCCCTGCCAGCCCAGGGGCCCAGGATCTGCTGTGTGTATGGGGCCAGGGGTCCCGGGCAGCACTCACGGGACCCAGAGGGCTTTCCCGTGAGACACCCAGGTGTCAGCGTGAGACCCGTGCTCCTGAACCCACCTGCGCGCCCCGGATAAGAATCCCCATCCTGCTGCGGACAGGCTGTGAACCCCGGCTCTGGCCTCACCTCTCCCTGCCTCCCAGCTTTCCACCTCCAGAGGGCCCACCAGGGCTCAGAAAGCTGACTCCGTCATCCTGCACTGCGGACCTCGTTACTGTGTGCAGGTGCGGCAGGCTGGCTGGGTCACCCCAGACTCACATGCGGAAGCCCTGACCCAGGACCCTGGGGTGTGACTGCACTTGGAGTCGGGGAGCTGTGAACAGGCGGTCGAGTCAGAGCCACGAGTAGGTCCTGATCCTGTGTGACCGGCGTCCTCACGAGACCAGGACACAGACACACGGGGTGGGGGCGGGGGGGGGGCGGGAGGACACGGGCCTCCGGGGAGCCCGCCTTGCGCACACCTGACCCGCCCACAGCGGGCAAGCAGGGCAAGCCGGCCAGACATGGCCCCAGCGCGGGCACTCCACAGACGGGCCAGACAGAAGACGCTGGGCTGGGCACGGATGACCCAGGACCACGCTCGGATGCAGCTGCAAGTTCCCGTCTCCTAAGGGCCAACGGCCCTCTGGAGTGACCCGAGTCCTCCAGGTCAGGACTGTGTGTAGTTTGGATGAAAGAGAATAGCCGGGCGGAAGGAGACTGGGAAGCTGCAGAGCGGGCAGTGTGAGGAGATAGGGCCGTGGGGGGCCCCGACTCACCCCCTCTGCCCACTCGGGGTGTCCATGGGGGGGCCAGACCATTTGGCACAAGGGGGCCAAGGGGGGAGGTAAGGAGTTGAGCAGAAACATGGAATGAGCTCTGTCATTCTCCACCCCCTTCCTAGACATGTGCACACGCGTGCACACATGCATGCACACCCCTGGCTCACACTCCAGCCCCGAGTTTCTGTTGCAACCAAGACAGAAGCGGAACACACAGACATGCTGAGATTTGCTCTCAGAACAGACTCCCGGTCAAGTCAGACATTTGGAACTCGGAATTAGTGGTCTGGTGGCTGGGCCAGCCCATAAAGCCTTTTTAATGCTAAATACACCTTAAGTACTACATATCTGCAATACAAAGTAAGGGGAAACATGCTCTATGCAACAATATTTGACCAAAAACAATCGAACTGAAGTCCCAGTAAATTTTTATCCTGAGGGGGCCAGCTGGGCAAGCGTGGCTGCGGACGGGGAGGAGACTTGGGGGTCCGGGAGCCTTCTGGGCGAGGGCGGGTCCTGCAGCGAGCCCGGCTTATCTCCTGCCCTCACCCCTCCTGTCTGACTGCTTCCCCTCAGGACCGCTCGCAGGCTCCCGGCCTTGAGGAACACTGTGCAGTGTGCGGGGTGTGAGACCCAGGTGTGAGCAGGGGGCACAGAAGCGCCCTGGGCCACCAGGAGAGAAGGATGGGGACACAGCCACAGGCGCGTGTGCAGTGAGCGTGTACACGGCTGAGTGTGAATGTGTGTGTGCGCTGCGCAGGGAGGGTGTGTGCGCAGGCTGGGGCTGGACTCTCCCGCGGTGCGGGGGGTGGGGAAGTACACAGGAACTGACCTCAGCTGCACATGCAGGCACGCCCGAGTCTCTGGCTTAACCACCGCTCCTTCCACAAGTGACACAAGCAGAGCCCAGGAGCTGAAGCGCTTTCTATGTTTCAGGATACTTTTTATTTAAAAAGGGAAACAATCAAGGAAAAACCTACAAGCAACTTTAGAGTTGCAGACAGAGCTCATTTTTCCTCAAAGAAAACTCAGCATTACCGCCTGATCACAGTCCACTGATGGAACTCACGTGAACGCCAGTCAGCACCAAAAGACCAGCGACAGACTAAACAAAGCCAAAAGCGAGGCTGTTCCGAGCCAGAGACAGGGCAGCGGCGTGCTGGGGAGAGGGCTGCACGGGCCCCCGCGGACCCTCAGGGCCCCTGGAGGGAGCAGGCAAGGCGGCAGCCCCGGGTCCTGCCCGCCCCAGGCTGCCCGCCGCCGGCCCAGGGATGCCAGCCTTCCCCACGTCACCCCATCGAGTCTCATCTCACAGCCAGTGGCTGCGTCACACCCACGGGCCGTGACCGCTCTGAATGCTCATGGGGGCCAGGAACAAGCGTGAGGCCGTCCCGACGCAGGTCGTGAACCGAGGCCAAAGCTCAGCCCAGGGACAGTGACGGGCCTGCCCACGGCTCTCTCCGAGGCCCGGGGCGCTGCAGTGGGTGAGCGGATACGCGCGCTTCACAGCCTCCTGGAAAGGGCAGGTGAAAGTGACGTGTCTGGCCAAGAGGCGCACGGCCTTCAGAGAGGTCAGCGAAGAATAAAACCCAAGAGCTCTTAAAACTCCACCCGTGGAGAAATAACTTAAGGACGAAGCAATGCTCAGACACCCGCCCCGGGCCCCCTGCTCCGGTGCCCAGCCCCTGGGTAGAGAGGAGAGAGACCGTGCGGCGTACACCCCCCGCCACCCTGCTACAGCACACGCCCACTCACACTCGGCCGCCAAGCAACACCAGCCCCACCCCTGCAGAGCCACCTGGAAGCCCGAGCTCCATGCAAGCCCGCTGCGTGTCCTCTCAGCTGGGGGGAGGGCCCAGGTGCCCGGGCCAGCTGTCCACAGGAACACGGGCGCCAAGAGCCAGCCTGCGCGCCCTTCCACCGATAATAAATCATGCTTATGTTGCTCTTAGAATGGGGTTTTCTGCATTGAAACTGCAAACGACAGAAGCAGAAAGAAGAAGGGAAGGCGCTCACCCCAGCCCAGCTGCTCCCCACCCTGCAGACACACAGGGGCACCGAGCTTCACAGGGCTCTGAGGCGTGTGGAGCCAGCCAACGCCCATGGGCCACACCCGCTCCCAGCCGGAACAGGGGCCGTTTTCCCCACACATGGCCTAACCAAGCGCTCCAAGGGGCCCTGGTGGGCTCTCCACAGCGTCCCAGGGACCCCCTCTCAAGACCCCCACGCGGAGAGAACAGAGCAGAGCATGAGCACCCACGGCGACGCTCACCCCCTGGCTGCGGATCAGCCTGCCCTCGCCCGTCTGGGTGGCGGCCTTGCTGGAGGGACACCTCACCCAGAGAGGCCTGCAGGCTGTGGCCTGGCCCGGCCCAAGCGCCCAGCGCCCGGTGTAGGCTCATAGCTGCCCCAGCCCCGGGTGTTGTCGGGGCAAGCGCTGCGCTACGCTGGGCACCCCGGACCCACCCCTGGACTTCTGAAAGGGGGCTCGGCCTGTCCTGCCTCCCCAGCGCTCCTGGCACCCTGGAGGCCTAGGGGGTCGCAGCTCAGGCTGGCCACCCAGCCCTCCCTGCACAGCCGCCTCGGCTGAGCTGGCCCTCACCGTGCAGGCCGACACCAAGCGAACTCACTCACTGTTGCTGCTGCAGTGGTGTCTGACCTCAGCTCTCCCAGGAAGCGTATCAGCCGAGATGCGCTGCTGGACCACAGGGACAGCGCCCAGCTCCCCCTCTCTGCACCACTGAGGCGGACGGGCGCGACTTAGGCACGCCTGCGCGGGAGTCACAGAGGGCCACAGTGCCGGCAAGCGGGGCTCGTCAGCCTGGACCCGGAGCCGCCTTGAAGCCCCGCCCCACACACCAGCCCGGGGCCTGGGCCTCGGACAGGTCCTGCACGACCATCCCGATGAGTCCCAGGCCGGGAAGGTCAAGTCTCCGGGGGGCTGGGGCTCTTCATAATCTGAGGAAGGGTTTACTCTCCAAGTTACCCTCTAGAAAAGGCAATTTATGTTCCTTCCACAACCTCGTCAAAGAAAACAGCAGCTTTGGTCTCTGATACTCTTGGCAACACAGGGCAGTGGAGAGCCAAGGGCTTTGGCCAAATGCACCTGATTTAAATCCCCACCTCATCCCTTCCAGCTGAGAGACCCGGGCAGGCTGTCTCCACTGCCTGTGCCTCCGTTTTCCTTTCTGTGCAGTGGGAGCCGGATGGTCTCCACCTCGTGGGCACAGGGGCGTGGGAGCCTGCAGGCAGCGCCGGCTTGCCCTCCCTGCACATGGCTGTGTCTGCCATCCTACCTTCAGCGCCTGAACTGCTGCCAAACGCAGATTTGAAAAAAACAGACAGAGAAAAAGCTGGAGGCGGGGGTTGTCAGCTCTTCCCTGGGGGCCCTCCCACAGCGTTCAGGTGGTTCCTCATTGAAAACATATGAAAACCCTCAAGAGGCAACCATTGAAAAGGAGGCAATAAAGAGGCTTTCAATTACTCGGTAACTCGCTCCCACAATGCAAAGTGAAAAAACAGGGTACTAACTGTACATCAAGTATGTCAACAACCATGAATTTTTTTCAACCACTCACTTAAAAAAGATGGAAAGAAGTACAGCACATTTCAGCACATTTTAATACAGGGTCTGTACTTAGTGGTGTTGATTTCTCTTCATTCTTTACAGAATGTCTAAATTTTCTGCCATGAGCCTGTGTTGTTTTTATTTCAGAAAAATACTTCAAAATGAATCATCTAAAAGGCCAAGTCCTAGCTAAGCTGCACAGGGAAAATAAGACTGTGGTTAAGACTTCCTGAAGCAACTGTACACCCAGTCCAGTCCCTAGTCAGGTTTTATTGTGGTTGTTGGTGACACGGTGCCCAGATGTCATTCATCAATCAATTAAAATAATACATCTGACAACACGAGAACTGAAGCAGGAAGGTCTGAAATGCTCTTTCAGGTTGGCTGAATCCTCACTCCCGTCCGGGGTCCGGATGGGGGTGGGACACCTTCCAAGTTAAACTGAAGATTTCAGGCTTGAGGCTTTATGGGTTGATGACACTTTCGGGAAAAACAAACAGTAAGCAGTAACTAAGTGAGTGAGCCTGCTTGAGTGACGTCTGAATTCTGTACCCGGTCCGTAAGGGACTCGTGGGGCTGGGCTGGGCTGGTAGGCGGGCATGCGGCTCCACCACGGCTGAGCCAGCACTCGGGAGAGGCCGGAGAGGCCGTCCTCTGAGTCAGGGAGGCGGTGAGGAGGCCAGGCTGTGCACGGTGTGGCTTCCTCCCCACGTTCATGCTGAGACCCTGGCCCCAAGGCGACACTGCGGGGGGTCCCGGGGCAGGGCCTCGCGGCGGGGGCGGTGCGCTGGCAGGAGGCCCCCAAGCGTGCTTCCCACCTCTCTGTCCACCTCACGACACAGCAGGAAGGCGGCCTCTGTGGGCTGGGGAGAGCGCTCAGCACACAGGCTCCGCAGCACTGCACCCTGGCCGTGGACTTCCAGCCTGCAGAGCCGCGAGGAACAGACGTCTGCTGCGTGAGCTGCGTACAATGCCTGCATGGTATCTCACCACAGGAGTCCAAAGGGACCAAGACAGAGGGCTCAGCCAAGTTACGGTCACAGGCAGAGAGCGTAACATAGGGGCCACTTACAGAGGTGCGCGGAGGGCTCTGCAGGAGCTCCAGGCTGGCAGCCGGGGAGAAAGACGCTGTGGGGGCAGTGACCGAGGCCCAGGAAAGGGCCGACTAGGAGGGCTCTGAGGAGGAGACCCCAGACACCCCTGCTCCTCCCAGCGCCTGCGGGGATCCCGCTGCCCGGGGACCCGGGGCCGCTGGCAACAGAGTCACAAGGACCGCATCCCAGCCGGGGCTCGAGTGGACAGGAGAGGGGGGCAGCCCAGAGGGGCTTGAGGGGACAGGAGGGGGGCACCCCAGAGGGGCTCGAGAGGACAGGAGAGGGGGGCACCCCAGAGGGACTCAGGACAGGAGAGGGGGGCAGCCCAGAGAGGCTTGAGGGGACAGGAGGGGGGCACCCCAGAGGGGCTTGAGGGGACAGGAGGGGGGCACCCCAGAGGGAAAAAGCACACCCCGCCACATCCTGCCAGCAGAGCAAACGGCCTGCCCTGGGCTCCTCTGCCAAACTCATTTCTTGCATAAAAATCTGAATGTTGGGCTAAATTACCCTTATTTGAACATTTTCGCTTGATAGCACTCTCAGCTTATTTCTTGTTTAGCTCTCTAATAAATGACTGTCTCTTCATTTTTATTTATGAATGTTCGTTTCCTTGTTATATTTGCTAGTTTTACCTAGACCTCATAAATTTAATTTGTTGTTTCAAATTCTAGCAGCAGAATTGCTTTCAAAAATGCCGGAAAGCCATCACTTTAGAGCGGAGGACAGAAACACTGGGTTTGCTCATAATGTGTTTCTTCTAGTTCTGGAAGCAAAACGCTGGTTTTCCAAGTGCTGCAGTGAGTAAAACACCAGGGAATTTCATGCTCCCCTGGGGCAGTGGAGGAACTCTGCTCTGGACAGTGACTACCACCTCGGCACAGGCGGCTCTGCTTCGGTGTCAAGCTTTTAGGGAGCCCCGTGGGCTGCTTTATTTTCATGCGTCACAAAGCAAACGGCCAGGGCTGGGACCCGATTCTCACTCTGGAACAGTCTTCAAGGCTCTCCTTCTGCTCGCCCTGTAGTTAGCGAGCTCGTTCACAGGCCTTTATTTTCCGTGGTTTCCCTCCGAGCCACTCACCTGCTGTGGCGCTTACGGCACCCGTGGAAGCCCGCTAGTGGGCACCTCACATCGGAGTGCCCGCGTGCCCACACCAGCCCGGGCACACTGCAAGTCCCCAGAGGACGTGCATGTCCCAGGCGTCCAACACAGCTGACACCCCTGCTTCAGGAACAGATGGGATGACCCCGGGCTCGGCGGTGCCCCTGAGCCCCAGGGGTGGGTCCCTGCAGAGAGGCGGAGCCGGGCCTCTGCGGCTCTGAGCCTGCGGGCACGCTGTGCTCCCGAAAGCAGCGTGTGTTGCCTGGTCCAAGCAGGAGGGTGCGGGGCCAGGCTGGCTGAGCCTGGGAGGGACGGCTGCCGCTGTCCGTGGCCACAGGCCGCGTGCGGACACCAGGCCCAGTGCTCACCCTCTCACCTGGAAGTTCAATCACGCAGACTCGGCACCCCACTCTCATCTTCGAGGTGAGGAGACAGAGGGCGGCAGGCTGGCCGCCCTGCACCCTGAGGGCTCCGCCACAAGCCCGTGCCCTCACTTTTCCAAACCCGGGGGGTGATCGCCCCTTAGCTTCCAGAAGCTCTGGAGGGAACAAAGCACAGATCCAAGGAAAACCACGCGCCTGGGTGTCAGCTGTGATTCTCCACAGTTAGACGCCGAAAAGACTTACACTGATGAGAAACTAGGAAACTGGCACATTTTCCCAAGAAATATTTCTCCAAATTGCATCTAAAAATATGGCTATGAATTCAAATGAGCCTGAGAATCTTCTGAAATTTATATTCAAATGTACTGAGATATGGATTTACTATTTATCTTATTCACGTCTTCCGTGCTTTAAGCCCCAACTAATAGTAATATTGGTTGTCTGCATTTAACTTACACGTTTACCCCCAAATTGGCAAGGTGCTTGCCTGTCAAACAGCCTAGCGGCTGCTCCTTTAAAGGAGGTGTTTCATTTCCACTGAGAAGTCACCCTGAGCAGCTCTGCACCTCAGGTGGGAACGCGGAACCTGGCCGCCACCGCCGCCACATGAGTCCACAGAGCAAACCCCGAGGGCCTGGATGGCGCTGGGCTCCCTCTTCTGGGCGGGGAGGAGAGAGTGTCCGAAGGGCCACCGCTGGGGGAGGAGCGGCCCAGAGGCCTGCGGAGAACACGCCTGCACTGCTGGCCAGGGCGGGCCTCCACCGCTGCCCTCTGTGGGGCCATCTCCGCACCGTCTGCTCTGGATCTGGGCCCTGGGCTGCGGAGCGTCCGCTGGAGGTGCGCCGGACCTCACCGCGTGGAGCTGTGCCCACAGCGCCGTGCCCGCAGCGCCGTGCCCGCTCGGCTCCGGCTGTCGCCACACGTCGCTCCTGCTGCCGGGTCTGTGTTTCCTGCCTCCTCCTGCTGCGGGGGCCACTCCAGGGTCACTGCCATCTCCCTACAGAGGGCCTCTGACGCCTAAGTCACTGCCCTTGGCCCCATACAGAAGACTCCAGCGCTGAGTCACTCTCCTGGGGCTGCGCAGGCCACTGGCTCCCCACCCGACTCTATAGCACAGGCCATGGTGGCCGGGGGCCCGTGGGCGAGGGGCCAGCCTGTGTGACCCCCATCTCCCGGGAACGGTGAGGGGTGGGGTCTCTGAGGTGGCGTCCCCTACGCCCAGGGACGCTGAGCAGACCTCCCGCCCTCCTCCAGCACCGGGGACCTTGGGCAGGTTGGGGAGGGGGCAGCCCCAGGCCTTTCTGTGCCCCCGGGGTGCTCACACAGCTCCCCACCGCCAGAGCCTCGTCCACCCTCAAAATCTCACCAGCTTTTCCTTCTACTTGGATCAACCAAACACTATTCTGTGCCTGCATCCGTCTACAGGGTTATACCTTCAGTTCTGGTCATCTGACGTCTAGTGAGAATATGTCACATTTATCAAGCGCTTCTTGAGTCCCATCCACAGAGTGCTCTCCGTAATGACCTCATTTAATCCTCACGACAGCCTGTGAGTCAGAAGTTCCCATTTTGCAGATGAGGACACAGAGGCTCTGAGACGCTGCCCGGCCAGCAGCAGGGCGGGGCTGGAATCCAGGCCTGCTTGAGACCGTCCGGCCGCAAAGCCCCGAGCAAAGCTGCTGTCAGAGTGCACAGCCCTCCCAGCCTGCACCCGCCAGCCCCTCCTCTGGGAGACGGAGCGCAGAGTTTGGTTGCAAGTGTTGGGGAGGCACTCTGGGACTTCCGGAGGACGTCCATCAGTGTTCCAGCGGCCCTTCCCCACCCTCGAGAACAGCTGTCAGGGCCCACAAAGCCTAGGAGTCCTCTGGTTCCTATGTAAAGCCTCCAGCCTCCCACCCCCTTTCCAGCACAGAGACAGTCACTTTCAGCCCAGACAGGCGTCTGCAGGGCCTCGAATTAGCCCCCTCTCAAAACCGGACCACGGAGCTGCTTCCTGAGCCCCGCACCAGCTACTGGAGGCATGCAGATGCAGCCCCAGGCCCTGGAGAGACCCTGCACAGGGGAAGCAAGGGCCCCCGGGCAAGCAGCAGGCGGCCAGGCACTCTCTGCTCTAAGCTGCTGTCCCGCAGGATCGCTTCATGCCCCTTCTTCCTTTAAGACTCCCAAATGCTACAAGATGTAACTAGGAGCAATTACAGCTGGAGACCACGCCAGGGAGACTCCGCACCCGCTGAGCAGGACGCGAGGCTGGACTGGCCTCGGCACCCTCGCTGTCCCCCCTGTCCAACTGGAAACACACCTCCCACTCAGGGCAACAGTTCTGAACTCTTTCTCACGAGAAGCTAAAGGTGATTCTGTGCTCAGGTGGGGCCTTTGCTGAAACAAAGGTGCACAGCTCCTCTGCGATGCTTCCTTTGATCTGTGAATATAAGCTGTGGGGTCTGATGAGTTCTTGTTTTTGCTTTGGCTGCCGGGAAGCTCAGAGCTCACTTCACTATTAAGACATAACTGTGCATGTCTGTTAGCAAAGCATTTACATTTTCACTGGAACATCTGCACGCTGGACCTTTGCCAAAATGTTTGAGCCTGAGCAGCTGGCAGCTGATCCCCAGCTGGCCTGCTGCAGGGGGAGAGGTCAGCGGTGGTCCAGCCTGCCGAGGCCTTCATGGCTCCGAGGCGCTCCACTGCATTTCAGTCGCTCCTCCCAGCCCTTGGGGCAGGGACCACAGGGCCCACGTCACATTCGGGGAAACTGAGACGCGGAACTGCAGGTGCACAAGGGGCATGTCACCCGTCACTCTCGGAGGACTTCCTAGGCCTCCCCTAACGTCCAGTAGGTTTCAGGAGAGCCAGGCCTGACCCCTCACCATCACCCCGGGAGAGCCCTCAGCAGACTGGACAGCAGCACAGGCAGAGGCTGAGTCCGGCCGGCACCACGTCCTAGGGATGCCTACAGGGCACGGAGACAGTAAGTGGGAGCCTGGGGTCGGGCTGTGTCCTGGGAGCAAGCAAGACAGCAGCAGGGATCCTGGCCATGGACACGCTCTCTTGGCTCAGGGGCACAGAGGTCTCAGCTTCAGCTCCACGTAGGAGAACGTGCCAGCATCTAGAGTCCCATTCGCCCCAGAGATGGGGGTTCCTGGGCCCCAGTCTCTGAGCACAGCTTTGGACCTTTCACAAGTCGCTGCTGGCAACGTGCACACAGCCTGGGGGCGTCCACTGGCTGCTCTCCGAGGTCACTCTCTGAAAGCACGTGCTCGCTGGACGGAAGCAGCCTCTGTCCCCTGAGAAATAAGTGAAGTATGTCTGAGGCGATCAGAGGGCCAATGCAGAGCAGGGAGACGGGCCAGCACGGCCTTCCATGGGACGCTGCCACTCCACCAGGGGCTGCCCACCACAGCAGCCAGGAGGCGCGGGCGGAGAAGGGCGCCTGGGTCTGCAACCATCAAGTCACGGTCACACCCTCCCTCCCCAGGGTGCACAGTGGATACACCTTCCCCCCCAAACGGTGCACAGTGGACACACCTTCCCCCCCAAAGGGTGCACAGTGGACACACCTTCCCCCCCCAAAGGGTGCATAGTGGACACACCTTCCCCCCGCAAGGGCGTGCACAGTGGACACACTCTCCCTCCCCAGGGTGCACAGTGGACACACCT
>SJYC01141400.1:0-34355 GCA_006408675.1 Madoqua kirkii | reverse complement strand
ATTCATGGGGTCACAAAGAGCTGGACATGACTGAGTGACTGAACTGAACTGAACTGAAGGTAGGACTGTTTTCTTTTACAATTTTTAATCATCAAAATTTTAACATTTATCTCTATTATAATAAGGAAAAACTAAAAAGAAATGAAAATGGCAACAGGAATTTTGCGAACTGTTAAGAGTGGCTTCTTCTGGGTGGAATACGGTCAAATTTTTCTTCCTCTTAATTTTTGCTGTTTTTCAAATTTTCAACAGTATGCCTGTCTAAATTTTATAATCAATCAACAAGTTATCTTTTATTTAAAAATGTGATGTCCAGATAGCATATAAGGAAACCATGGTAATTTATTAAACTTGTAATGTTATATAATCAGAAAATTTCTAGGAATCCTAGTATCTATTGTCATACATATTGGTGCATTAAAAAGGGCTGAAAATTCTTTGACACTCCTCCTCTAGAGTAATGGGAACTGTTTCCCTTATCCTTGAATCTGAGATGTTTTTACACTTGATCTTAGCCCAAAGACTGAGAAGCAATGACTGTGACTTTTTTGATGATCATGGGTAGGAAACCCGATCTTTTTAAGAAGTCAAGTATCCCTCAATTGACATAAGAAATCAAAATAATCAGTTCCAGTAAAAATCTTGGAAGCTTTTTTTTTTTTAATAAAAATTAACTATTGTAAAAGTCATATGAAAATAAGAGTCCACTAATAACTCAAATAATTTTGAAAAATGACAAAGTTGGAAGGCTAAAACTACCTGATTTCAAGACTTATTTAAAAAGCTACAGTAATAATTTTTTAAAGCCAGAGTGAGTATGCCACCGTACTTCCCTTCCCTCCTGGGGCACCATTATTCCCATAGGCCTTCTTGCTCCCAATTTTAGGAATGAGTGAAATAAAAATCAATCTATCAATGAAACTGAATAGAAAATCTAGTAATAAATTCATACACATGGCAGATGATTTTTGAAACAGTAACAGGCAATTATAAAGAGAAGATATTCTTTCCAACAAATTGTGTGGTACAACTGAATATCCATAGGCAAAATAACAAACTTGGACCAGTGTCTCACATAGTATTATAAAACATTAATTAAAAATATGTTATAGGGCAAAAACTTGCATGAACTCTACAATTGATGCAGAAAAAGCATTTAAGAAAAGTCAGCACCCTTTCATGATTTTAAAAAAAAACAAACCTCTCAACAATCATAACTTTTCTTCCTTACTTAAGTGCTATTACTTTGCCAACAAAGGTCCACCTAGTCAAGGCTATGGTTTTTCCAGTGGTCATGTATGGATGTGAGAGTTGGACTGTGAGGAAAGCTGAGCACTGAAGAATTGATGCTTTTGAACTGTGGTGTTGGAGAAGACTCTTGAGAGTCCCTTGGACTGCAAGGAGATCCAACTAGTCCATTCTAAAGGAGACTGGCTCTTTGGAAGAAATGATGCTAAAGCTGAACTCCAGTACTTTGGCCACCTCATGAGAAGAGTTGACTCATTGGAAAAGACTCTGATGCTGGGAGGGATTGGGGGCAGGAGAAGAAGGGGACGACAGAGCATGAGATGGCTGGATGGCGTCACGGACTTGATGGATGTGAATTTGAGTGAACTCCAGGAGTTGGTGATGATGCTAAAGCTGAACTCCAGTACTTTGGCCACCTCATGAGAAGAGTTGACTCATTGGAAAAGACTCTGATGCTGGGAGGGATTGGGGGCAGGAGAAGAAGGGGACGACAGAGCATGAGATGGCTGGATGGCGTCACGGACTTGATGGATGTGAATTTGAGTGAACTCCAGGAGTTGGTGATGGACAGGGAGGCCTGGCGTGCTGCAATTCATGGGGTTGTAGAGTTGGACACGATTGAGAGACTGAATTGAACTGAAGAAAAAGAAACAAGAGGCATCCAATTTGGAAATAAAGCAGTAAAACTTTCTTTGTTCATGTTTGACATA
Source organism: Madoqua kirkii (assembly GCA_006408675.1). Lineage (NCBI taxonomy): Eukaryota > Metazoa > Chordata > Mammalia > Artiodactyla > Bovidae > Madoqua > Madoqua kirkii. The sequence continues at coordinate 32,397 of SJYC01141400.1, read as the reverse complement.
CCCCTATACATAGAAAATCCTAAAGAGTCCACAAAAAAATCCTGTGATATTAATAACAAAATTAAGCCACATTAAAGGGTACAAAATCAATATTCAAAAATCAGTTGTATTTCTATGCAATAACAATGAATAATTCCAAAAAAGAACAAAAACCCCCAAAATATATGTGAATGTGCATACCAGCTTTATTTTTAATACCTGAAATTAGAAATAATCCAAATGTCTACTCAAACATTATTTTATCAGAAACTCTCTTTTGCTGTTATAAATTACTTTGCCTCATTAAAAACTGTGATACTGCGTAACATACTTCCCTTGGTAGGTGTTATTGACTCAGTAGGTGTACCACTCCCTGCCCTACCCACATCCAATTCATATGTTAAAGTTCTGTGCATGATATCAGTGTATTTGGATGTAGTGCAGATAAAGAGGTAATAAAGGTTGAGTGAGATCATAAGGGTAAGTCCTTAATCTGATAGAAGTGGTGTTTTCATGAAAGAGGATGATCTCTGTCTCTTTCTCTCTCTCTGCATGTGCACAGAATAAAGGCCATGTGAGGACTCAGAAAGAGGATGGTCATTTACAAGTCAGGAAGAGAGCTCTCACCAGAAACCAATCCTGACAACTTGATTCCAGAGTGCTAGGCTCCAGAAAGGTGAGAAAATAAATTTCTATTTTTTAAATCTCCCAGTCTGTGCTATAACATCATGGCAGCCCAAGCAAACTACTACAGTAAGCAAGACAGTTCCAAACCAGAGACTAGAGGAACAGGAGAAGCAGTAGAGATTCTTGGGCCTGACAATCTGGGGAGGCACTGCTCTAACACCTTCCTTTCTCCAAGGTTAACAATAGACCCCAAAAGTGACTGCTAGGGCAGAGGCTACCTGGGTTTGTTCCAGAAGGAATCACTGATGCCTTGCCTGGTTCCTCTCAGCTCTTAGCCACTTTGAGCTGAGCGAGTAACTCACTTATTTCAGACATGTTATTCTATTAATATATAGTGCTTGAAAATTTCTAGGAAAAAAGTTAACAGCCTATATGTCTTTTAGGTCTGACTTGAAGCCTGCAGTTTTTAAGCTCCCTTTCCATACTGTCATTTATAGAGAAAAAAATTTAAAGATAAACAGTTTCTAAGCCTTCATTCAGCTTTCTTATAGTGGACATACTTTGTCTAATCATTTCCCCTGAGACTCTGCCTTTTCTACAGTTCAAGTCCTTTCTTTAGCTTTCTATCAAGTTCTTTCAAGCTATAGCTTCCTAATGTAAACTCAGGATTCCACTGAAGCGACTAATGTTTAGCTTGCTAATGCTAAGTCACTTCAGTCGTGTCCGACTCTGTGCGACCCCATAGACGGCAGCCCACCAGGCTCCCACGTCTCTGGGATTCTCCGGGCAAGAACACTGGAGTGGGTTGCCATTTCCTTTCTCCAATGCATGAAGGTGAAAAGTGAAAGTGAAGCCACTCAGTCGTGTCTGACCCTCAGCGACCCCATGGACTGCAGCCTTCCAGGTTCTTCTGTCCATAGGATTTTCCAGGCAAGAGTACTGGAGTGGGGTGCCATTGCCTTCTCCAAATACATACATACACATTCAGATATTATGTCAGTCTTTAAGGTTCTTCTGCCCAAAGAAGAACCTCCCATTGTTATTGAGATGATAGAGTGAGTTTACTCTGGAACTTGAAAAACAAGTCAAAGTATAAACATACCACTAATTTAATGTTCTTTAAATAAACTCATCAGCTACTAAGACCGCTCTGGCATTCCTGGATGATACCGGGGACCCTTGTTAGCTGAGCAACTGTCAGACACTCTGAGATTTAGAAACAGATGTTAGAGGATATTTACAAGACAGAGATTAAAAGCTTGGAGTCAGATTCCCTGAGTTGTGACCTTGAGTGAGTTACTCAATTTTTTATTCAACTTCTATATGACTCAGTTTCCTCATCTGTAGACCAGTGCTAATAGTAGTAACTTCCTCATTATGTTATGATCAAGACTAATTATTATTAGTGTCTCACGCAATGCCTAGGACACAGCAAGTGCTAAGCAGGTGCTTAGGCATGAAAAGAATGACAGCTGTTCTGTAAGGTTGTTATAAAAGGGCTGAGGCTGCCTCAGGGAGACCTGGAATCATCCAGGAAGGTGGGGACTACTCCACTGATGCAGGAAGAGACAGAGACTCTGTCTCAAGAGCACTTTCCTGCAAATCTCAGCCCCTTCCAGAAAAGTACTAGCTTGAGGACTAGCCTGGGCAGTTTTCATTTTGGGGAGCTAGCTCTTCCAAATCTCTTGTCAATATCTTTTAGTTTGTATCAGAGACCATACTCCTCCCTCCCCAATGTCACATCATCCTCTCTATAGAAAGCCTCCCTTATTAGCAAAAGAAACATTATAATCCCACTATTTTGAGTCTGGCAACAGCCTGTTTTCAAGAAGATTCCATGAGTAAATTCTCTCCATCTCCACTCCCTTCCTTTGAAGGACACAGAGTCTCCAGTGGTCCTGTTCCTGGGCTGCGTGTGCTGGGAGTAGGAGAGAGTAGAAACCTTCCCTATCATTTCATGCCTTTCTTGACATCCCCATCCTGAACACCTACTATGTGCTTGCCAGGCTTACAGGAAGTGATGTTACCGTCTCAGCTCCTCCAGATGCCTCGAAGCAGCAGTTTTCTTTGAAGCTTGAATTTTATTCTAAAGTGCCCCTTTCCAGGTCGGGCACTAGTACTGGGGTGAACCTGTAAGCTCTCTCACTAGCCTTTTGCAGCCACGATTTAGTTTTATATTTTAGACCTCTTTGTAATTACATCAAAAACACTTCCTTTTCTGGATTCTCAATTTCCTGAAGTCCATTAAAGTCTACGCCCAGCTGCATTTTTGAGACTAGCAGTTCTCACCCTTTAATGTGCCTGTGAACAACCTGGGCACCTGGTAGAAAATGCAGATTCTGATTCTTGAGTGAGGCTTGGGAGTCTGCATGCCCAACATCGGCCCATGTGCGGCTGGCGCTGCTGTCCTTGGACCACGTTTTGTGTCTCCATGACGTCAATTCCTCCTCCCTATAGTCATTCACGCTCCTGGGCAATTCTGATACACTGACAATTCTGACTTCCAGAAAGGTCCTTTCAAAAAATATTTGCTTCCAAATGTTGAGTTCTGATTTCTGCCCAGACTAGAAAAGGCTTATCAAATTAGGCTTCCTCTTTACCTTATCATAAAGGCTCAGTTGGCAGCAATGATACTGTGTCTATTATAATACAGTGATTTCAGTTGATGTTTATGATGAGTCAGTAATCTCTCACTGGCTCTTACTTCCTTTTGCAGAGTGAAAGACAGTCTCCTCTCTGGATCCTCTGTCATAGGTCACTTAAGTGTTAGGAGACACATGGACACAAGTCCCCATGTCCCTCATCTTGTCTGTTGTCACACTTCCTGTTTTTCCATGTGGAGCTTAATGCTTAGAGTCACCCTGAAGGGTCTGGAGGGGCAGACAGCAGTATCCAGGAACCCCGATGTGGGAGACTGTAAATTTGTTCATTGGCTACACTTAGGTCTCTCTCCTGGATACTGGCTGGGAACCTCCCGGGTGAGTCGCCTTGGAAAGGCTCATGACCATGGCTGGGCCAGTGCTCTGTTCTGCATTCCGTCTCAGCCCTGCCCCTGGGGTTCTGAGGAAGCAGGAACAAGGACTCTGTTAAACCATTCCCATCCACCCTCTCCACCAGATAAGCACCCATGTTTCCCTCAGGCTTGGACACTACATCTTTGGGTTCTAACTAGGACAGAAGCTGGACTCTGAGTGAGTCTGTTCCTTAAGTTGGCTTCTCTTTAACAGCTTATAATTAGATCTGTTTATTAGAGAATTATAGAACTTTTTTGGTTGCATTAGCCTTGACTTTGTTTTATTCTTTTCAAGTCATCCTGGGAGGTGAAGGGTCTTGTTCAGGTTCCTTTAACTGATAAGGGTGATATGATTGTTAGTGGCATGGCCAAGGGAGGTGAAGGGTCTTGTTCAAGTTCCTTTAACTGATAAGGGTGATATGATTGTTAGTGGCATGGCCAAGAACCAGAATAGTTAGTTCCAGACTCACAGTTCAGTGCTTTTTCCCACTCTACTCAATTCTGGGAGACTTTCCTATTGATAATTCAACTTAAGGTTAACTAGAAACAGTAAAGAGTGAAGTGATAGTATATTGCATGCATGTCTGCTTGGTCATGTCTAACTCTTTGCAACCCTATGGACTGTAGCCCACTAGGCTCTTCAGTCCATGGGATTCTTCAGGTGAAAATACTGGAGTGGGTTGCCATTTCCTCTCCCCAGGATAGTATATTAGAAGTAAACAGTTTTTTTCTTAAAGATATCTATATCTATCTATCTATGTGTATATATGTGTGTATATATATATATTATTGTTGTTGTTTAGTCACTAAATCATGTCTGACTCTTTTGTGACTCCTGGAGGACTATAGCCCTCCAGGCTCCTCTGTTCATGGGATTTCCCAGACAAGAATATTGGTGTGGATTGCCATTTCCTTCTCTAGGAGCTTCCTGACTCAGGGATCAAACTTGGCAGGCAGATTCTTTACCACCAGGGCTCAGTGGTAAAGAATCCACCTGCAATGCGGGAGCCCTGGGTTTGATTCTTGGGTTGGGAAGATCCCTTGGAGGAGGGCATGACAACCCACTCCAGTATTCTTGACTGGAACTTGGTGGGCTATAGTCCATGGGGTTGCAAAGAGTCAGACATGACTGAGCGACTAAGCACAGCACACATATGTAAAACACTTAATGATCCCCAGTTCTAAAGCTAAGGATGATTAAGTCCCTTGAAACAATTTGAAAGAAAATAAGGCTGGAAGTCAGAAGACATGGTTCCTGGCACTGCTGCTTGTGAGCTTTGCGTCCTTGAGTGAAGCACCTCAACCCCTCTAAGACTCAACTTCCTTACCTATAAAATGAGAGGGTTTGAATCTCTAAACTCCCTTCCAGATCTAATATCCTGTGATCCCTTTGATTTTATGGTTCCCACTGCAAGATCCAATAGAGTTACACATCCAGTGATAACCACCCACTGGCTGGCATTCAAACAGGTCTCCTCTATGCTGAATTCTGTGCTGCAGTAGAGGCTTCAGGGCTTGTCTCTGGTTTAAGTCGCATTTCAAGGTGTCTGCTGGCATTAATCACAACAGACAATAATTCCAAGGGAACAATATAGAATGAGGCAATCATTCATGCACCACAAAGAAAAGAAACACTGGCCGGTCTCCAGGCATTCAGACTCAGTTCAGCCTCCAAATAACGGGCACTTAGCACCTCACCTGTGACCTGGGGATTGACAGAATCACAGATGACAGAACCACTCTGCTGTTCTCAGGACTAATAGCATACAGACAGGAAGAGACGTTACACTTGGGGCACACTTAGCTTGTCAAATTATAGCACTGTTTATCAAAGGGTTGCATACATACTGGGACTATGAACCTTGAAAGGCACTATAGAATAATTCTGCTATGGAAGAAGAAGCCAGCCATGATTTTAAACACTTATTTTGCTCTGGCTCTTGCTGTGATTCTAAATGGTTCTGCAGCCCTGGCATCCCACAGTACAAGGCTTTGCTAGACATTTGTCTTGCCTGCTGCTGGTGTCTATAGAGCTTTTAGAGCTGCTCAGTGCAGGGTGCCATGCTGTAGTTCACTTCATAAATAGACAACGGTATAGCATGTAACTGGAGAAGGCGATGGCACCCCACTCCAGTACTCTTGCCTGGAAAATCCCATGGACAGAGGAGCCTGGTGGGCTGTGGTCCATGGGGTTGCAAAGAGTTGGACACGACTAAGCAACTTCTCTTTCACTTTTCACTTTCATGCATTGGAGAAGGAAATGGCAACCCACTCCAGTGTTCTTGCCTGGAGAATCCCAGGGACGGGGGAGCCTGGTGGGCTGCCATCTATGGGGTCACACAGAGTCGGACATGACTGAAGTGACTTAGCAGCAGCAGCAGCATAGCATGTAAGTCACGTCCACAGTGAATTTAAGTGAAGACATGTTTGATCTCTAGACATCCCACTTTTCTTTAAAGCAGCCATGCCACTCCATGTAATGGAGGGCATAATTTCAAAATGAGGGCATAATTTCAAAATAAGTATTAATATATAGAGTCTGCACTGTACTTGAGAGTCCTATTAGCTGTAGAATGCAGCACGGATCACTGCTCTAGTCTCCAAGAGACTTGGGCTAATGCAGCTTTTAATGTTATGGGATTTCTCCAACTCATTGGTTCCCATGGAGTCATAAACGTTGATACTTGACTCCATTTAGGTAAACACTAGAATCTCTAGCTTCCAACAAAACACAACACACAAACTAAGAAATTCCTGGAAGTGAAAAGAGGGCCATATTGCATGTTACTCAAAGTACAGCTGACCACTCCTCTCTCTCTTTTTTTTTTTTAAAGAATTTTTTCTTCGTGTATTTTTTTCCTTTATGTACAGGATTTGGGCTTTAATATGGACATTTTCCCACTACCATTCATCTTTGGAATGCTGTTTCCCCCAAGTTTCTCAGGATAAAAAGACTCAGATTCAGAGCTGAACTGCTGGCAGCTGAATTTCATTAAGACTTTGATGGGAAACTTAAGTTGGAATTACAAACATCTGTGGTTAAACTTCCCTTTAGTAAACCATTTCCCAGAATTTAACTGTACCACACTAGGAGCAAAAAGAAAAACAGCTGAAAAAAGAATGCTGGTCTTTGGCAAATGCTGGAGTAGATACTTAAATATTCTTCTATGTGATGACTATATCTCAGTCAAGTAGCAGATTACCTGCTTCAGAAAACACATAAGTAATTGTTTGGAAATGCTGAGTTTTGGAACTTAGAGCATGTGCTAATAATCTGATTTTAATGGTTTCTAATCAATCAAATGTCTCAGAATTATGTCTGGCCATCATTATATGGTTACTTTGAGGAAGGAAAAACTCCATTCCTAAAGGAGAGGAGTATTTTGGCATTATATGTTTAAGGAAAGTATAACAAGTCAGATTTGAGAATTTAATTGTGAATGGGGGGAAAAAAGTTATAGTTCTTGTCATATCAAATTTACTGCATTTTTTCTTTTTGTTTAACTTTTCAAGATTTTGAAAAACTCATTCATTTCTCTTAACTACTCAGATTCCTGGGGAAAGGTTATGTTTAAAGAACCAGTAGGGATACAATGATTATAATAATTAAGCTAGTTTCCTTCTCCAATGTTGAATAATCAACAAATTTGTAAGCAAAAGTTGAGAGTAATCAAATATACAGAATAAACATTTAGATGAAAATAAGCAAATACTACAAACATAAATTTGCAGGTAGATAAAAACAGATAGTGGAAGAAAGAGGGTGAGGCGGGAAGGAGAGAAGAGAGAATGAGGGCAAACTTTGAGTTAGGCAGCTTATATATGTAATTTCACTTAAATTCACAAATAAGGCAAATACATTTGTACTCATTTTAAACCAAACAAACCAAGTCTCTGAGCTAATCTGCCTAAGAGTCAAACAGCTAGAAAGCAGGGGAGCTAGATTCCTACCACATCTGTCTGGCCAGATGCGCACATCACGCCTTTGATGAAAGGTGAATTTCCAATGTAAAGCAGAGGACTGCAGATAAACAGTCCATCAGATGTGCTTCCCTCAGGGCATTAAAAAACTGAGTCAGCAATTTCACTGAAGAATCCAGATTCTATCTTCTGGTTAAACACAGAGGTAAGGGTGCCCCCTGAAGAGGCACACTTCCTCTACTGTTTCTTGGGCCCCATCACTCAGGACACGTTCCTTTCACTGCCCAGTTGTTTTTTGCTTGGCCTGTATAAAAATCTGAGCTTCAAAACTTTCTCTGTTCCATAGGATCAGCAATTCTGTTTCTGGGTATATACCCAAAAGAACTGAAAGAAGAAACTCAAATGGATAATTGTAGACCAATGTTCATAGCAAAACTTTTCATAGCAGCCAAAAGGTAGAAACAACTCAGTGTCCACCAACAGGTAAGTGGATAAACAAGATGCAATATATACATAGAATAGAATATCATTCAGCCTTAAAAAGGAGTGAAATTTGGACACATGCTACAAAATGGATGAACCTTGAACACATTATAGTGAGTGCAGTAAGGCAGATAAGAAAAGACAAGTAGATTCCACTTATATGAGATACCTAGAGTAGAATGGTGGCTGCCAGGGCCTGGGGAAAAGGCTAATGGGAATTATTGTTTAATGTATACAATGTTGAGTTTCAGTTGGGAAGATGAAAAAGCTTTGAGATGGATGGTGGTGATGATGATGGATGGCAGTGGATGATGATGAATGGTGAATGTACCCAATGTCATTTAAAAAAGGTTAAAATAGTGAATTTTGTGTATATTTTACCACAGTTAAGCATTTTTCTTGTGGTTAAATCTGAGAACTCTGGAATCACAGCAAATGGAATTCTCTATTTTTCAGCAGTCTTATAATAAATTCTGTAGTATACACCTGTAATTTATGCTGCTCATCTAGCAGGTCAGGTGTCAGTCACTCAGTCACGTCTGACTCTGCAACCCCATGGACTGTAGCCTGCCAGGCTCCTCTGTCCATGGAATTCTCCAGGCAAGAATACTGGAGTGGGTTGCCGTTTCCTTCTCCAGGGGATCTTTCCCACCCAGGGATTGAACCCAGGTCTCCTGCACTGCAAGCAGATTCTTTACCATCTGAGAGCCACCAGGGAAGCCCTGCATAAATGGTCTTTGAATGGTATTTTATATATCTTCATTTTGTTCCCAAACTTTGACGAACATTATTTCCACATATAGTTCTGTTTACCTAGCCACATTTTCCTAGATACTCTTGCAAAGTTGCATTACTTTCATAAACTCCTTCCTAGCTGTGCCACTTACCAGGTAGGATGCCTGGGTAAATGCTCTGTGCCTCAGTTTCCATGTTTGTAAAATGAAACTATGCCAGTCTATTGAACTGTTATGAGGGTTAAAGGAAATAACTCTGGCAAGTGCTTAGTCATCTATAGGCCATGGTATTACCATTATTGTTGTTGTTGTTACTATATTCTAGTTCTTCTAAAATAATGTTTCCTACGAGCCTTCTTCAGTGTTTGATGAGTGGCTGTGCTCTGCTCTCCTATCCCAGGAGTAGTACTTTTTCTATATTACCCCCATGGCATTACTGATAGTCATTCTTACAGAACATGAATTCATTCTGCTTTATATAGTGGCTATGTATGTATCTTTTTATCTTAGATTGCTTACTCCTTGAGAGTTGGAATGCGACTGCTTTTTTGTGTGTGCCTCCTGGCCCTTGCTTTATTGCTGTTTACGTGGCAGAACTCAAAACCTCCTCTTTGGAGGATATTGAATGAAATAGGCTTCCCAGGTGGCACAGTGATAGTGAATCTGCCTGCCAAATGCAGGAGATGCAAGAGACGCAGGTTTGATCCCTGGGTTGGGATGATCCTCTGGAGTAGGAAACAGCAACCCATTCCAGTATTCTTGCCTGGGAAATTCCATGGACAAAGGAGCCTGGTGGGCTACAGCCCATGGGGTCACAGAGAGTCGGACAGAGTCAGACCAACAGAGTGCACACACAGAAGTGAATGAAATAATGACTGCGTGCCAGGGTGGATGTGAGGGTGTCAAGTTCCCAACCACACTGTTGAAGAGCGGTACAGAATGATGGCCCAGGCCAGTGACTGGAAGTCTTAGTGTGATTCTACAGAGCCTCTTTCAAAGTCTGGGAGCAAGATAAGGAAAAGGAAAGCAGATAGTGAAAGAGACCTAAGCTGTCTTTTAATAAACATACTGCAGTCCTTTAGTGGGCAGGCACCTAACTATGTGTTGGAGTGCGGGATCACAAATAGACCATGGAGGGAGTCTAGAAGAAAGGTACAGCAGAATGAGTCTCCTTCCTCGTGCTTGTATTTTAGCAAGCTGATTTTCTTGGAGGGAAGCTAAGAGCAGCAGCAGCAAAACCCAGCCAGGTTATTAGGAGATAAACTCCTGTTTTCCCCTCCAGAGAAGTTTGCTCAATATTGTCAGTTATTTCCTTTATTTTCTCAATAACCTGCCAAAGGCAGTAACAGCACTGTGGTCCTCCACCACTTCACACTTTGCCCCTCCAGCGGAGTCCCCATTCTCCTTCTGAGTCTCTGGGTGGCTTCTTTCCAGCCACAAAGAATATAGACAAACAAATGGCGATATTAAGTAAAACAGCACCATAAAGTCCTGAGAAATATGCCCAACTAATGGTTCCTTTTAATCAACCTCTAACCTAGTATTTGTGACCTTGTTTAACTCCTGCTTCTTTCTGATAGACAAGAATGTCATGCTTTCCAAGGACACTTTGATACCCTCCTCTGGGGAAGTTCCTCTCTCTGTCCCTTCATCCCCGCCCATTCTTCTGCGTCTCCATATTGGCCACGAAGATTTGTGCCTAGTTTCAACTGTGCCTATTACTCACTTGTATAATAAAATTAAGACTTTGTTTTTTTAAATGTGGAATATTAGGATACTAAATCTACTCTATGACACTACCTAGTTTTCCCTTTCCCCACCCCTACCTACTGAAAATCATTGTTATCACTATACACTGAGGAAAAATGGACTCAGTAAATTATCTGCTTATATAAAAAAAAACAAAGCTAGTGTTTTCCTCTAGATAGTGAGGAAACCCTACCAACTAGCACAGAGTTACCCATGGGTGCTCCTCTTTTCACATTCTCTGCATCCTGGGGGAAGCTTGTGCTTATTTTAGAAGGGAGGGAGGGGCCTTCCTTCTTGGTCAGCCAGTGCATCCTGTCCTTTTCCTCATTGCACATTTAGTGCATCTGTTCTCCAACTCACACTGTGCACCAGTGTGCCTTCCTCTGTGCTGAGGGTGGAGGGCTCAGGCATGGAGAGGATGTCAGTCCTGCTCTGGAGGAGCATGGGGGAGCCTTAGAAAGACCACTAGCCTAGCACCTCCCACTGCTCCATGCTCGCCTTAATATTTTTCTTCCTTCCCTTTGAAGGCAAATTGAGGAATAACCATTCATATACACACACACACACACACACACACACACACGTATATACCAATTCAAAGAAAATGAATGTATTTTTAGAATATCCTTCCATCCACTTCTTGAACCTCCCACGAATAATGTTCTGTATGAACCCATGTTCTCTTTCTATAGATGAAAATACAGCCTCCTTAACCAATTCGTCAGAGTGGCTGTACCATGTTATTAAATCTCCAGAATGTATTTGATTTCAGATCTCCTTCCTGGCTATAAAGAGCATGGGAAACCCGACTGGTGGGTCATTGGGATTGCTGTGGGACCACAGGCTGACTGGAGGCATTATGTGAAACTATACAGTGGGAACATAATTATCCCAATCCCACCCTTGCTACATCATATACTTTGAATGACTAATAGCTTCTTTCTGTTTCCCTAAACCAAAAACCTCAATGGGCATTCTGAACCTATTAGTCTCTGACAGTATTACACATTTAAGTCACTACAGGACATTCTTTTTGATTGAAAAGATACAGACAAGCAATATTAAGTAAAACAGCAGCATAAAAATAAACTTCTGAGAAATATTCCCAAATAAGGGTCTCTTTCAGTCTAATAATCCATGTATTCCTCATAATAATAATAAAGACAACACTTAGGATGTATAAAGCATTTACACTGTCAGTCACTGTGTTAAGCCCTCTATATATTTTATCTAATTTCATCACAGTTAGTATATGAAGTATGATGTAGACATCAGTAACTTCTCTAAGCCTCAGTTTCTTTATCTGCAAGTTGGGCATCTGTAGTTTGCCCAAGGTAAGGAGCACAGAAGCTAAAATTTGAGCTTGGGACCATCAGACTACAAAGCCTGCAAATCTAAAACTCTGATGTGCTGACTTCATATTATTTCACTGGGTATATGAGGGCATAAGAAATTGTTTGGGGTTTCAGCAATAAATTTAAGGTTCCCTAAAAATAAAATAATGATTTTCTTACTTTTTGTGAGAGGAAAATTACAAAAAGTTATGTGCACCTATCTTTTTAGAATTAGCAGGTAAAATACAGAATGCTCAGTTGGGCATCTGTAGTTTGCCCAAGGTAAGGAGCACAGAAGCTAAAATTTGAGCTTGGGACCATCAGACTACAAAGCCTGCAAATCTAAAACTCTGATGTGCTGACTTCATATTATTTCACTGGGTATATGAGGGCATAAGAAATTGTTTGGGGTTTCAGCAATAAATTTAAGGTTCCCTAAAAATAAAATAATGATTTTCTTACTTTTTGTGAGAGGAAAATTACAAAAAGTTATGTGCACCTATCTTTTTAGAATTAGCAGGTAAAAATACAGAATGCTCAGATAAACTGAATTTCAGATCAACAATGAAAAATCTTTTTAGCATAAATACATCTCATGAAATATTTGAGACATAACTAAAAATCTATTTGTTGTTTTTCTGAAATTAAAATTTAATTGGGTGTCCTGTATTCTATCTGGCATTCCTACTCTTAAGTCAAGCATTTCATCCTGGAACTTTCCACACTCAAAGCAACAGGTGGAGATAATGCTTCCTGAGGGGTTGATTCCAAGCCTGTAGAGAAGTGAAGCCTTCCCACCATGTGGAGCTCTCCTGATCTGGCTTCTCTCTGCATCTGAGTACAAAGTTGACTAGAAGGCATGCCTCTGTTTCTCATGGGGATTACATTTCACACTACAATAGGGGTTGGTATGCTCTGGCCCTACCCATCCTCCCCTCATTCTAGGGCGTGGGTAGAGCTCACTCCTAGAGAAGGACCATCTTCACGCAGCATATCTTATCAGTCGTAATTAATAAAGCTACAGTTATACTAACAATTAGTAGGACTAATAGCAATAATCCAGACTTCAGTACTGTTAGCACTGGTATCAATCCACATAACAGCTTTGGTACAGTTGCTGTAACCATAGCGATAGGGTGTGTGTATGTGTGTCTTCTTAGGTCAACTGCTCTTTCTTTTCCCATGAACTTAGGTGACTTCATTTTCCTCCTGCTTAGCATCCCCCACGCACTGGACATGCTATTGTCTGTCTTGGCTCACGGGACTCTTAAATCACTTACTCTGGATCCATCTTCCTTTACTCAGTTTCTACACTTTGGTTATTTTTCAGTGTAAATGCTATTGCAGGGAATTCAAACAACAGCTCTTTGACTATCGTCAATAGCATATATTCATCATTTTTATATTTGGTTGGGGCTTGACTTTCATCATGACCTCTTGTTTCTGGGATATAATGGCTCCTGTCTATTTAAGGGTTTGCTCTGCATTTACCTAACGGCTTCTTTAGTGCCCTCACCCACCCCTCACCCTCCCCTGTTGCAGAGGACCTTCTGGTTAATTTGTGGCCAAAAGATTGGCTGCGCGCTGTAGTTCCCACTGTCCTAATATCACGGAGCGGAGGAGCAGGAAGCCGGTGCAGGGCACACATATTATGTGGTGTGACTTGACAAAAATGACTCTACTGGAACATACAAATGGCAGAAAGTCACAGAAGTGCCGCCTGGCCCTAGGTGAGAGTCTAGCCTGCTGGCTCAGAGCATTCAGGACACATGCCCTTTGGCCAGCTCGAACAAGGACGGGTTCCAAAGTCTCCGCTCTCAACTCACAAAGTCCAAATCTAAAGTACAAGGTAAAACTCTATTTCAAGTTTCTGAACTGACCTAGTCCAGGTGAAACTCTCAAGGCGGGTGGAAAAGGGAGGGCGAGGGAGGGGAACAGCGAGTGTGGCACACGCAGCACGGGGCGCAGGTGCCCCAGGAGGGTGACAGCCGCAGGGGCACCGTACCTTGGCCGCAGGCGGCAGGCTTCCGGGAGCCACGCGGGGGTCGCTGGTCTCGGGCGGGTCTAGTCGGCCGAACGCTGAGCTCCCTTCAATGTCAAAGGGGAAGGCGCTGCCGTCCCCAGACGCGGCGCGGGAGCAGGCGGCGCCGCAGAGGAGCCACAGGGGCAGGACTGCGCACCAGGCTGAGCTCAAAGCCATCTCTCCGCTGACATCCGACAGGCTCGTCCAGGGGCTCGGCCACTCTCAGTGCTTGCCAGCCCCCGCTGTGACGCGGCGGGGCCTCGCTTACGGCACCTTCTTTGCGTCTGCGGTATCCAGATGTGGGAACTCAGGGCAGCCCCGGGAGCAACTTGGAAGAAAAAGCGAGAGTGAGAGAGTAAGCTAGAGCCGGCCTCGCTCCCTGCCTCCCTCTCTCTTCTTTCTTTCTCCCCTCTGTTTCCCTCTCTCACTTTCTCTCTCTCTCTCTCCCCAGAGACACTGGCTAAAGAATGTACAGATGTATGAAGCTAAAGCTCAGCATCAAGCGGCGGACGGGTTTGGGACGAGCCCCGGGAGCGCAGGCCACCTCCTGTCCCCGGCGGTCGGGTGGGGACTAAGGGTTGGCTTCCTTCCCACACCCATTCTTACCACTCCCTTTCTACCTTCTCTTCCAGGACCTCCCCCTCCAAGCTGGTCTTTCAGGCACTCTGGCTGGGCCTTTCCTGGCGTCCTCCCCTCCCCTCTCAGTTTGGAGCCCCTCCAAGTGCCCCAGATGAATATTCAGCTTTTGTAATTGCTTCCTCACTTCTCTTATTTATTTAGCTAAGGTGCCGGATGTCTTATCTATATTTATGCAGATCTTTTATGTGGCCCTGCTGGTTTGCAGGAAAGTGGGTGGGAAAGGGATTCGGGCTGGAGCCAGAGGTGGATGCTCCCAGATGGCTGGGAGAGGGCACCCACTTCCCTGGGCAGCTTTCTCCTTTTCTAGAGATAGGCTGCTGCGGAGGTCTTTGTGCTCATACCTTCCCTGGAGACTGGCTGGCCACTCTCTTCCTCCTGACAGTCCTCACCCAGAGGGCTTGGGAAAAGAATATCTTTCACTCCAGCGCTGGAAAATGACTTCATTACTCAAATGCATGAACTTTTATTTACAAAGAACATCTTGTTTTCCTCCTAAAGCGGTGCTTTGTAAGGGGCCTGAAACAAGGCTTGCAGTGTATGAGCCTGTCAAATATACTGCCTACAGCCCGACCTCTTCCTCTTCGCCTGTAATCTCATGCCTACTACATCTGTCTGTCATGTAACCTTTCCAAGACTTTGGGTGAAGTTGAGCTACAATTATGTTGGGGTACCCATGTGGCTGGGTCAGTGGCCACTACAGCTGAGATACCTTTGCATTCATGGGCTTTATAAGGAGCTTTAAACATTCCCATGAGACCCAAACATGTCTTAAAAAGGATTAGATGAGACACTCATACAATGACACTTAAGTAAGTTCTGAGGTATTTGAAATCACTCACAGTTGTGCAATAAAACATTTCAATAAACCTGTTAGCTCTATATGACAAAAATCATTTTATCTAAGAATATACAAAGCAGCCATTTATTTTACACCTATCATATGCCAGATACTTTGCATGTGTTATTTGTAAGCCTCACAGCATTTTTGCAAAATAGGACTATTATTTCTTTTTTATAGAATTAAAAAGGGGCGTTCTGAAAGACTAGGACATTTGCCTGTCACACAGCTGATAGAAAGCTGGACTCAGTTCTCACTGATTCCAAAATTATCTTTCACATTTATACCATACTGAAACTTGCAAAATAAAGGCCACAGATTCAGAGACAGAAGAGGTGACATGCCCCTTTTTGTGGAGTACCTTTTAGGTGTCAAAAAGATCGCATTCTCTAATTTATTTCCATCTTCACTATAATGAGGTAAGTATTGTTATATACATTTGGTGATAGGTATGTGGTAAAAGTACTACTAGAACACGTAAATCTGATGCCAAGGTCATTGATTTTTCAACAACAAAATGGTATAGTGCAAAAGTACCAAAGCTGGAAGAAGCAAAAAGCTTTCATATATCTCAAAGTATCTGTAATGTTTGCATTTTAAGATATAAAAATAGTATTGTAATGAACCATTAAGTTAATTTATGATCATCGTCTTCCACATAAGCTGGTTAACTTGCTAAATTAAGTAAAAGAACTTAAGAATATATATTTGGTTTGGTTGGTTCTTCAAGAAACTTATATTGAAAGACAAGATGACCAGACTCTAAAGAGGAAAAACTTGATGCTCAAATATCCTGTCCCACTCTCACTTTTTAAAAAACTTTCAATAATAATAATTATTATTATTGTTACTATTATTTATGTACATATAATATTCTGACTTCAGACATAGACCTCATCAGTACAAAGAAGCTGTTCACATTTGAGGATTATGTCCTGTCCTTCGTTTAATGTCAGTTAACCGCACACTTTTAATCTTATTCAGAGTCTCTTTTTCCTGCTTGTCAGGTAGTGTTCAAATTCTCTGACAGGCTTGAACAGTAGGGGTAGAAATACACTTATTTAAGACATATGAGCTTTTAATTTTTTATTAAATGTGTACTTCTAACTCTTCCTCCTCATCTTCTTTCTACAGATACTACTATTATTTTTGAGACAAAGCAAGTAATACACAGGAACATGGGTTTTGTATGAAAGAAAATAGGCTTCAAATCCTAGGTTTGTTTACAGTGGTTCTGGGAGCTTGACAGAACTTGGTCTCTCTGAATGTCAGTTTCCTCATCTGTAAAATGGGATCATGATGCCACTTTCACTGAGTAATAAATGAAATAATGTGACTAAAGCATTAACACAGCCTGGCATATAGTTAGTGCTCAGTATTTCGTATTTAACTACACTGTATTTTAAAGTCTTAAAAAAGAATAGAATCTTTATTTTTAAAGAGAAAAAATAACTATATTTATTTATCCCATGACCTGAGTAACCTTCCATTTGCTGAAAATAGCTATTCACATTTCTAGTTGCGGCTTGGGACTTCCCTGTATAACCATGAATGAAGCAGTCATGGATCTTAGAGTGACAGAGCAGGCAGGAGAGATGGGAGGCTGGCTAACTATTTTATGGTAAATTGGAAGGCACTAGAACAAAGGTAATCATCACCAAAGGCCCACCTCAAGACCATCAGAGGCCTGAGTGAGGGAGAATTTTATTTCTGCTAACACTGCACCTGGGAAGTGTCTCCAGTGTGACTGCTCTCTTATCACGACTCTCCCTGCCTCCCTCTCCAGGCTTTCAGCAAGTACCGCATGTCCACTCTCTCTTTTGGACTCCCCCCTGCCCTGCGGTGGAAGGGGTGCTGCTCTGTCATTCCCAGTACACAGAAGAGAGCACAACATTGCGATAGACTAAGAGGGGTTTCCCTGGTGGCTCAAATGGTAGAGAATCTGCCTGCAATGCAGCAGACCTGGGTTCAGTCCCTGCGTTGGGGAGATCCCCTGTAGAAGGGAATGGCTACCTACTCCAGTATTCTTGCCTGGAGAATTCCACGGACAGAGGAGCCTGGCAGGCTACAGTTCACGGGGTCGAAAAGAGTCAGACCCAACTGAGCGACTAACACTTTCACCTGATGATGTTAGATGGCAAGGACATTAGACTGGTTAGTGCAGGATGAGGGTCCCATGCCTTCTGATTCCTAGACCAATCCTTTCCCAACCAGACCAAGCTATTTTTAGTTCTGGCAGCAGCAGATCTGGTGGTTTGGAGGCTTTATCAACAGAGGGTTCTGGAATTCTCTTCTGAGTCCCTTACTACAGTTATCAACAGATAAATATCAGGGCTGCTCACTCCCTTCAGCACTTGGTTGTTGGGCCTGTCCATAGTGTCCAAGGATCTAGCGAGGGTGTTGTTAATGCATCCCATGTGCCCCTCTGCAAATAGAAAGTCACGTCAGATGCTATTTTGGATTTTTAAGTGCTAATCTTGGACATAATTAGACAGAGGATTGTTGTGGGGACTGTGTACTACTGACAATTTTGTAATGAGATTGGTTAGAGAAGCAAGTATGAACTCTCCTTGCCATGTGGTCTCTAATGGAGAGTCAAGTGGCAGGAAGGTAAGGAAGGAGGCGGGGTGGGGGGTCTCTTTTCCTGTTTCTCTTATCCTGTTGTCTCCTCTCTGGTCATGAGTCTCTTCTGTAAGCAACTCTGGTGGGAATTTAGGCCACCTGAGAAGAAGAAACAGCAAGAGTTCTGGGAGAGGATGGGGCTTCTAAAAGTGGTTCTTTACCCATCAGTTTCTTCAGGCTTTTGTTCAGGATGTGGGTAATACGTGGTCTCTGTGCTTAGTCTCCTGACTCTGACAGTTGTCACAGCCCCATCTGGCTTTAGCATGTGCCACCTGCATCCTCTCCGTCCATTATCTATTTAACGTATTCATTAATTTGCTTATTTATTTAATCAGCATTTATCGAACACTTCTATGTGGCATGTGAGATGCTGAGGGTAAAATAATAAAAACATGATCCTGTCTCCCAAGGAATTCAGAGTCCTGTAGGACAGACCACATGTAGACTCTTGTAAGGAATAAAAAGTGATTACCAGGAATAGAAAGCAGAAGTCCAGATAATCCTGATAATTAAGTATCTATATGGGCTTCCCTAATGGCTCAGTTCAGTTCAGTTCAGTTCAGTCGCTCAGTCATGTCCGACTTTGCGACCCCATGAATTGCAGCACGCCAGGCCTCCCTGTTCATCACCATCTCTCAGAGTTCACTCAGACTCATGTCCATCGAGTCCGTGATGCCATCCAGCCATCTCATCCTCGGTCGTCCCCTTCTCATCCTGCCCCCAATCCCTCCCAGCATCAAAGTCTTTTCCAATCAGTCAACTCTTCACATGAGGCGGCCAAAGTACTGAAGTTTCAGCTTTAGCATCATTCCTTCCAAAGAACACCCAGGGTTGATCTCCTTCAGAATGGACTGGTTGGATCTCCTTGCAGTCCAAGGGACTCACAAGAGTCTTCTCCAGCACCACAGTTCAAAAGCATCAATTCTTTGGCACTCAGCCTTCTTCACAGTCCAACTCTCACATCCATACATGACCACAGGAAAAACCATAGCCTTGACTAGATGGACCTTTGTTGGCAAAGTAATGTCTCTGCTTTTGAATATGCTATCTAGGTTGGTCATAACTTTTCTTCCAAGGAGTAAGTGTCTTTTAATTTCATGGCTGCAGTCACCATCTGCAGTGATTTTGGAGGCCCCCAAAATAAAGTCTGACACTGTTTCCACTGTTTCCCCATCTTTTTCCCATGAAGTGATGGGACCAGATGCCATGATCTTCGTTTTCTGAATGTTGAGCTTTAAGCCAACTTTTTCACTCTCCTCTTTCAGACCAGATGCCATGATCTTCATTTTCTGAATGTTGAGCTTTAAGCCAACTTTTTCACCTATACCATAGTCTGATGCAAAAAATCCTAAACGTAATATTAGTGAGTCACGTTCAATGATGCATTAAAAAGATAATAAAATGACCTAAGGTTTCTCTGGATCTGTAATACAGACCTAGCATTTGAAAATCAAAAATGTTATCGACATAAAAAGAAAGGAGAAAAAGACATGATCACTGTGACATATGTAGAGAAAGCATTAGGTGAATTTTTTACCCATTTATGTTTAAAACTTAAATAGCAAACTCAGATAAGTACTTCTAAAATTTTTATAGTAATCATCATATTTATTTTTGAAATACTGAGTTTACTTCATATCTTAAAGAGGAATGAAACAGAGACCTCATCACTTTTATTCAATTCTACATTGGATGTCCTAGACAAGGAAGTCCAGTCAAAGCATTAAGTTTACTAGCACATTCCAACACCACTTCTATGGCAATTTTTGACTTTTTGTTTCCATGCAGCAAGAGAAAGTTCTACAGGCCAATAGTATAAAGTAAATCTTGGTAAATAATTAAGTTACAGGTTTGTCATCAACTTTTGTAAGAAATGGAATTTCAGTCCTGTTTTAAAATGAAATGTGCTCAGATTATCTTGTTCTCTTTTGCTGAAAGACTTCCTGCAAAAAAAATTAAGCATTAAAAAAGCAATAAAGCAAATATATACTTTTAGATTTGCAACATATAATAAATAAAATCATAGTAGAACAGCCTTCAGAGCATTCCCTTCACTCTATGACAGGACAGCTTAGCTTTTATATCCTACGTGTATTTCACATCATCTAATCTATATGTGCTCAGTCATGTCCAACTCTTTGTGACCCCATGGACTGTAGCCCACCAGGCTCCTCTGTCCATGGGATTTTCCTGGCAGGTATACTGGAGTGAGTGAGCTGCCATTTCCTCTTCTCAGTTCAGTTCAGTCACTCAGTCATGTCTGACGCTTTGCGACCCCATGAACCGCAGCATGTCAGGCCTCCCTGTCCAGCACCAACTCCCGGAGTCCACCCAAACCTATGTCCATTGAGTCAGTGATGCCATCCAACCATCTCATCCTCTGTTGTCCCCTTCTCCTCCAGCCTTCAATCTTTCCAAGCATCAGGGTCTTTTCAAATGAGTCAGCTCTTGGCATCAGATGGCCAAAGTATTGGAGGTTCAGCTTCAACATCAGTCCTTCCAATGAACACTCAGGACTGTTCTCCTTTAGGATGGACTGGTTGGACCTCCTTGCAGTCAAGGGACTTAGGGGCATCTCATCTATAATTTCCTACCTTTTCTTCTAACTCTCTGGACTAGCAGTGCAGCGGTGTCTGATGGATTACAGAAAGGTCACAATGAAGCTGTATGCGAAGCAGCTGGGACAGCAGCATCAAACCTTGAGATAGAAGCAACTGTCTGAGCCTGGCCACCCCTCTCAGAGCACATTTTGTTTTAATAATAAGCTTCCTGCATGCATTCATTGAAAGAGAAAGTTTATTTAAGTTGAACCTGGGTGGAATTAGGAAGGGAGGGATGGGTCTCTTTGCTGGACATCTTGCAGGTTTTTCATTTTAACAGGTGACTATAATACCTTTGTGCATTATTTTTTAGTGGTTGCTATGGAGATCACAACATACATTCTTAACTTTTCAAATTCTACCTTGAATTTATATAGTACTACAATGGGCCTCCCTGGTGGCTCAGCAGTAAGGAATATGCCTGCAGTGCAGGAAACCTGGGTTCAGTCCCTGGGTCAGTCAGGAAGGTCCCTATAGAAGGTAATGGCAACCCATTCCAGTCCCCCTGCCTGGAGAACTGCATGGACAGAGGAGCCTGGTGGGCTCTAGTCTATGGAGTGGCAAAGAGTCGGACACGACTAAGTGACTAATACTTTTCTTGTAAAATATAGAAGCTCTGTAACCATGTAGATGCTTTAATCTTTTCACCTCCTTCCTGTAATACTTGTCATATATATTGTATCCACTTATGTAATTAAGATAATTTATATTTTTGCATATGGTTTTTGTAGCATATTTATTTGTAAAGAAGCTAGGAGAAAAAAATAATCTTTTATATTCAAATGCTTTTCATTTATTCTTGAAGAATCGTTTCCTCTGATAGCATTTCTCTTCATGCGGCAAAACATCCTTTGAACATTTCTTGTGCCACAAAATCTGATGACAATGAATTACTCTATTTTTCCTTTATCTAGAAGTATTTGATTTTCCCTTCCTTTAATAAGATATCTACAGCTTATAGCATTTGGGGTTGACAGATATCTTTTTTCTTAGTCTTTGAAAAATGTTGTTCTACCATCTTTTGACCCTCCTTGTTTCTAATGAGAAGTTTGTAGTCATTCACATTTTTTATTTCCCTGTATGTAAAAACCAACTTAGATAGTATATTCAAAAGCAGAGACATTACTTTGCCGACTAAGGTCTGTCTAGTCAAGGCTATGGTTTTTCCAGTGGTCATGTATGGATGTGAGAGTTGGACTGTAAAGAAGGCTGAGTGCTGAAGAATTGATGCTTTTGAACTGTGGTATTGAAGAAGATTCTTGAGAGTCCCTTGGACTGCAAGGAGATCCAACCAGTCCATTCTGAAGGAGATCAGCCCTGGGATTTCTTTGGAAGGAATGATGCTAAAGCTGAAACTCTGGTACTTTGGCCACCTCATGCGAAGAGTTGACTCACTGGAAAAGACTCTGATGCTGGGAGGAATTGGGGGGCAGGAGGAGAAGGGGACGACAGAGGATGAGATGGCTGGATGGCATCACCGACTTGATGGACGTGAGTCTGGGTGAACTCCGGGAGTTGGTGATAGACAGGGAGGCCTGGTGTGCTGTGATTCATGAGGTTGCAAAGATTCGGACACGACTGAGCGACTGAACTGAACTGAACTGTTGATATTCACTGATTGCTTTCAAACTTTTTCTCTTTATATTGATTTTTAACAGTTTGATTATGATGTGCCTAAGTGTGGTTCTCCTCAAATATATCATCTTCACTGGGCTGCCTGAATCTATATACTTGTTTTTGAACAAATTTGGGAAGTTTTTCCTTTCATTTTAAAATATTTTTCTCCCTCTTCTATCTTCTAGACCCTTTGAAATTTCCCTCAGGATTCCCAGACTCTATTTAGATCATCTTTGATACTTTTTATTCTTGTCTTTAGATTGTAAGATTTATATCTATCCATCTTTGTATTTGCTGATTCCTTCCTTTTCATTGCTACCGTTACTAAACCCATCTGTGGAAAAATTTATTTCAGGTCGTATATTTTACAAGTCTTAAATGTCCAATTTTTAAATTTCTTTTATTATCTGTTTCCTTTACTATCCTTTCAAGTGTTCTGTCTGTGTATTTTATCTCAGTGTGCAGACTTAAAAGAGACCTTTTAATGAACTTATCTAATATGTCCAGTATCTGTATTGTCTCAAGATTGGTATCTGCTACAGGTCTTTCTTCTTGTTTCTTATATGCCAACGAATTTTGGATTGTATCTCGGACATTCTGAATGTTGTGTTGGTAGGGTTCTGGATTCTCTTTTGATTCCCCAGAAGTGTTGAGTTTTTTAAGCAGGCAATTACTTGTTAGATTTAAATCCAACTGATCATCGTGTTGAATAGCCCAAATACCAATTCTGTTTTTTGAGCTAAAGTGCAAATTGCTTTCAGTTTGATTTTCATATACATGGTTTAGAAGGCAGTCACAGACTTTCACAGAGTTTATGTATAGAATTAGGAATTCCATAACTATTCCTTCTTTTGCTCTTTCATTTTCATGTCCCTTTATTTATCTATTTTTGTTGACCATGTAGTACCAAGGTTTTATACACTGAATAAGAAAACTAGTGGATTTTCTACCCAAGGTTTAGCTGCCTGGTGCAACTGTGATAATTGCAACTATGGCTACCCCTTGAAGTAAAAATTAAGAGAGAGAGAAAGAGAGAGAAGAAAAGAGGGAGGGAAGGGAGGACAGAGGGAGGAGAAGCAGAAAAGATGGAAGGAAGGAAAGAAAGAAACAGGGAAAGAAGCGAAAAAAAATAGAGAGAGATGAAGAAAAGGAAAAGAAAGAAAGCCAGCAAAAGGAAGCATGGGGAAAAAAAAAATACAGGAGGAACTCACCTCCCATTAGATACTATCTTTAAATTTTGACTCTCCTCTAAATAGTATCTGCTTTTATTTAGTCTCTAGAGCCCTCAAAATAGATATCTTGGGGCTTTGTTTTCTTGTTTTGATTTTAAGTTAATTCAGCTTTCACAGTTATCATTTTGGGGTGGATCGGTTTATCAGGAACTCACTCTTCCTTACTGAATGCCATTTCCAAAGTTTTAAACTTCCATAGTACAGGGGCAAAAATCCACATAATCTTCCTGCCATAAATGGTTAGTTGATATTGGATTTCTTGTCAGTCCTAGGAAGTGAGGTTGACCCAAATTTAAGATTACTTAGAATAAGCATTTTATACTCCCAACTATTTTATATGCATGTATGTGAATTTGTGTGTAATTGGATATTGAAATTAAAGTCTTAACCAAAAAACCAAAGCACTAAAGATGTTTCTTGTAAACTGAAATATACCAGATTAAAAGGCCAGATTATGTAATAAGGGACTGGAAACTGACTCATGGTCACCTTGAACAGTGAATGTTAAAACAAACCTAAGCTCTAAAAGATTGAAAAAATGGACCTGGAAAGAGCAGTTTATGATAAAATTTCTTTAGCAAGAGGTAATGTGGTACTGATTTACCTAGTTCCCACCAGGGTGGGTGGGAGAATGCATAGATGGGTGAGGATTCTACTTCCTTCACTTCAATACTAGAGACAGGGATTTCACAGGAATCTCACAAGGACTTGAAATGTGTAGGTGCTATACAGTTATATTTGGGTTGACAAACACATGAATGATAAAAGTAGTCATCGAAAGTTTTTATAAAGGATAATTTTATAAAACAGTGCCATATTTGTGGCTAATTGTTGAAGGAAAGTCTCTTGGAATAGCTTGGGAATTACTCTTAATTAATGGGCCTAATTGGAGAATGGATTATTTTCTTGTACAGTAGTTTGAATCTGTTGAATGGATCATAGGTTATGACTTTTTAGATTATTCAGAGTTGGTATGAAAAATTTCAGTAGTCTCAACATCCATGCTGAAAATACTCTGAAAAGGTGTAAGTAAAAAAATTCTGTTTGGGCTAGTCATATCTGTTAGTTTTTTAATTTGCATTCACTATTCCTGTCACTTCTAAAGGTATCATAATCAGTGTCTCCTGGAGTTTTATTTGTATCTGACCTTGGTTTTATTGTATACTTGCTTCTCAGGTAAATATGGTGAAAGAAAAATATGGATTATTTTCTTGTACAGTAGTTTGAATCTGTTGAATGGATCATAGGTTATGACTTTTTAGATTATTCAGAGTTGGTATGAAAAATTTCAGTAGTCTCAACATCCATGCTGAAAATACTCTGAAAAGGTGTAAGTAAAAAAATTCTGTTTGGGCTAGTCATATCTGTTAGTTTTTTAATTTGCATTCACTATTCCTGTCACTTCTAAAGGTATCATAATCAGTGTCTCCTGGAGTTTTATTTGTATCTGACCTTGGTTTTATTGTATACTTGCTTCTCAGGTAAATATGGTGAAAGAAAAATATAACATGCAGATAATTTGAGGATATCTGAGATCATCAGCAACATTCTTCCAATGGAGTTCCTTAATTTATAAATCTCAACTGTAAACCACAAGTAAGATGGTTCTGGATCAAGAAATGCTGTATTAGGACAAGATTTTGGCTAAGCTCAGGAAAATAACACTGGTGCAGACTTTGTTCCTGTGCAGCTTGGAATTAGCAGATATTCCTGAGAATCAGTAAGTAAGCCAGTTACTTAAAAATATAATTGTGTTAAAGATGGAGTCCATGAGTAATGTAGGCAATGGCCTTCTTTTAATTAATTTACTTAACACCAAACACGATAACATAACTAATATTGCAAAACAAATGATGATCAATATTTTACTAATTATAAATTAGGGAATAAACCAGCTATTTTTGCTTGTGTAGTTTGGTGGTACGATAGTGGTAGAGGTTCATGGCAGCCTAAAAACGGTGCTAATATAGATTAATAGTAGTAGTAAAGTCATGTTGAAGTTGGAGAGTTGAATCAGCTACAGGATTGATTAATGAAGAACTCTTTTTAAGTATTAGCCTCCACTTAACCTGCTGCTTCAGTGTTTGGTCAGAATGCTCTGTGCTTTACCTTATGTTTCTTTTTTTTTCCCTATAGAGAGGTAGTAGTTCAAGAAAAGATACTTTGCCATCTTTGTTTTAATCTCAATAATTGTTGTCACCAGACCAGTTCCATTATTGCTCATTCCAGATTTTCTTCACTCTCATCTCTGAGCTCAGGAAAACCCTTTGGTGATAGTGATTATAAGGGCAGTCTGAGTGCTCATATGATTGAGGTCATCTCTGAGCTCAGGAAAACCTTTTGGTGATAGTGATTATAAGGGCAGTCTGAGTGCTCATATGATTGAGGGCAGAGCACTTTGGTTAGACAGGAACCGATACTCTACTTAAGTCTGATGGAATTTTGGTGGCAGCTAGTGTTTATTGTTCAGATAATACATAGGTAACAAATTATCCTGAACTTGGTTAATATATAATACATTATTGTGCTATTTCTACAGATTCTGAGGGTGAAGATTTCTGAGAGTGCCAGAATGTATGTGGAATCAACTGGAAAGACCCAGTTCAATGGGTGAGAGTGATTCAAACCACTAGACTCTTCTGGATACTTTTTCACTCACATCTGGCACTGGTTTTAGATGACTTGGAAGGTTGGGCTTAGCTAAAAGGCTTTTAACCATCACACAGTCAGGTTCTCACTTGAATCATAAAAATAAGTGTTTGAAGTGGCATGGCCTTTTTTCATTTAGTTTCAGAGGTCATGTAACATTATTTCTGCCATATTCTGTTGGCTACCCTTGTCATGGAGAAGGCAGTGGCAACCCACTCCAGTACTCTTGCATGGAAAATGCCATGGACAGAAGAGCCTGGAAGGCTGCAGTCCACGGGGTCACTAAGAGTTGGACACGCCTGAACGACTTCACTTTTACTTTTCACTTTCCTCCTTTGGAGAAGGAAATGGCAACCCATTCCAGTGTTTTTGCCTGGAGAATCCCAGGGATGGGGGAGCCTGGTGAGCTACCATCTGGGGTTGCACAGAGTTGGACATGACTGAAGCGACTTAGCAGCAGCAGCAGCAGCAACCTTGTCATACAGCCAACCAGAATTTCATAGCGTGGTGGGATAGTGCCAAGGTGACTGCAGGCACAGATAGCTTGTAAGACCAGATTGAAGACAGTACAATAGGTTAAGAGCTACAAATGTAGAGCTTCAGTAGGTTTTTAAAATTGTTTTTGAAGGGGTCCTTGATTTCAGAATTCTGGTTTTCTCACACTCAGAATCTCCTTTTAGATAATTTCTGGAAAATATCTTACTCATTGCCTCACGTAAAATCATACTGAATTGTTTTGTGATTTGGGGAGTTAATTAAAAATTTTAAAAAAATACATGATTTTTAGATCAAGTCACTTAGGAAATGCAAAATAGAAAAGATTCAGGTCCAGTGTGTAGACACCGAAATGTAGAATCTTAGAACTCCTGAAGGTGTGGAGCTATAGGAAGAATGAGGGGACAGCTGTTGATGAAGTCTGTAATGTAACAGATGCTGAATTCCTGCCCTTGACACTAGGAGCTTTTCCTTCATTTCCCAATTCTTCCTTGCTGTAGGATTACTTCGTGGGATATGCTGGCAAGAATTGAATACTGACCAATTTCTTAAACATTCATTCTCAGAGAGCCTTATTGCCCACCTGCTGTCCATGGGATAGCCTTGAAAGTAAAGGTTTTATTTAGAAAATGTTTCCTTTTTCCTCAGGGATAAATCACAACTTAAGATCATAGGCTTCAGTTGGTAAAGAAGATCCACTGGAGAAGGGATAGGTTATCCCCTTTAGTATTCTTGGCCTTCCCTTGTGGCTCAGCTGGTAGAAAATCCACCTGCATTGCAGGAGACCTGGGTTCAATACCTGGGTTGGGAAGATCCTCTGGAGAGAGAGACGCTACCCACTCCAGTATTCTGGCCTGGAGAATTTCATGGACTGTATAGTCCATGGGGTCCCAGAGTTGGACATGACAGAGCCATTGTCCTTTCACTTTCTTTCAATTTTTCAGAGATTAATGGTTTTTTTGTGAGGTACCTGCTCAGCAATTTTGATGGGGCCTATAATGCATTAGAAACTAAATGTTTTCCTTTAATGGTTTTTTGTGAGGTACCTGCTCAGCAATTTTGATGGGGCCTATAATGCATTAGGAACGAAATGTTTTCCTAAGTTCCTTTGTAGCTCTATATCTTTAATATAGTTATTTTTTTTTGTCAAATGGACTAAGTTTCTTGGTTATTTTCATTGCAATATTTGGGTATTGGTATGTTTCTTATACAGAAAGCCACGTAGATTGCATGATATCATGAGTGAGTGATAGGAGATAAAAGAATTATAAAAAGGAGACATAGACAATGTGAGGAAAAAGTTCAAAGGATCAGTTCATAAGACATAAAAAGCAAGATATAAGAATACCAATACCTGGTTTTCTCATTGTTAAAAGGATTCGAAGGCAAATTTTGATTCACTTGTTGTTTTTTCATATTAGAATAGCTATTTATTGCATTTCATTCTATGTAATGAAATGAAGTATGCTACTAACCTTTACCCATTTTTTTCCCCAGTGTGTCCTTTCCAGTGATGACTACATAGGAAAACTGATACCATTGATTCTGCCACCATCTTCCATAAAACCAAAAAACAGTCTTCAATGTATGGCAATTCCTCATTGTTGTATTGCAACAGACACTCCCTGTAGATCAGAAAAACAGGCTGAGAAGGCTCAAATTTAAAGGGTGATATTGGAGAGAATTGTAACCAGGCATGTGGACTGTTTTCATTGTTGCTATTGGACTGAATCTCAGGAGCTTGAATGATGGAGACATTGTTACGCTCAGGACCTTGTAATGTCAAAGCTTCATTTTATTGCTCCCAAAAGTATTCGTGCATATATTTAAAAATGTTTTTTGAGCTAAAGTGCAAATTGCTTTCAGTTTGATTTTCATATACATGGTTTAGAAGGCAGTCACAGACTTTCACAGAGTTTATGTATAGAATTAGGAATTCCATAACTATTCCTTCTTTTGCTCTTTCATTTTCATGTCCCTTTATTTATCTATTTTTGTTGACCATGTAGTACCAAGGTTTTATACACTGAATAAGAAAACTAGTGGATTTTCTACCCAAGGTTTAGCTGCCTGGTGCAACTGTGATAATTGCAACTATGGCTACCCCTTGAAGTAAAAATTAAGAGAGAGAGAAAGAGAGAGAAGAAAAGAGGGAGGGAAGGGAGGACAGAGGGAGGAGAAGCAGAAAAGATGGAAGGAAGGAAAGAAAGAAACAGGGAAAGAAGCGAAAAAAAATAGAGAGAGATGAAGAAAAGGAAAAGAAAGAAAGCCAGCAAAAGGAAGCATGGGGAAAAAAAAAATACAGGAGGAACTCACCTCCCATTAGATACTATCTTTAAATTTTGACTCTCCTCTAAATAGTATCTGCTTTTATTTAGTCTCTAGAGCCCTCAAAATAGATATCTTGGGGCTTTGTTTTCTTGTTTTGATTTTAAGTTAATTCAGCTTTCACAGTTATCATTTTGGGGTGGATCGGTTTATCAGGAACTCACTCTTCCTTACTGAATGCCATTTCCAAAGTTTTAAACTTCCATAGTACAGGGGCAAAAATCCACATAATCTTCCTGCCATAAATGGTTAGTTGATATTGGATTTCTTGTCAGTCCTAGGAAGTGAGGTTGACCCAAATTTAAGATTACTTAGAATAAGCATTTCATACTCCCAACTATTTTATATGCATGTATGTGAATTTGTGTGTAATTGGATATTGAAATTAAAGTCTTAACCAAAAAACCAAAGCACTAAAGATGTTTCTTGTAAACTGAAATATACCAGATTAAAAGGCCAGATTATGTAATAAGGGACTGGAAACTGACTCATGGTCACCTTAAACAGTGAATGTTAAAACAAACCTAAGCTCTAAAAGATTGAAAAAATGGACCTGGAAATAGCAGTTTATGATAAAATTTCTTTAGCAAGAGGTAATGTGGTACTGATTTACCTAGTTCCCACCAGGGTGGGTGGGAGAATGCATAGATGGGTGAGGATTCTACTTCCTTCACTTCAATACTAGAGACAGGGATTTCACAGGAATCTCACAAGGACTTGAAATGTGTGGGAGCCTGGAAAGGGGACTGAATTCTGGAAGGTACATGGAGGGCAGGCACCATAACCTGGCACACTGCCCTTCTTATAGAGGAGAAGGCAAGTTGCTGCTACTTCTGGGAAGCAACATAATTCCCCTCTGTTGGCAGTTCAAATAGGGATGAGCATTTTCTGGGAACCAGATGCATACTCTGCAGGAGAGAGCGCCAGCCTGGAGCTATGGTGTGGCTTACTCCAGAACACTATGTAAGAGATGGTGGAACTCCAGTCAGAGTGAATGTGGACCGCTAAAAACAGGAATCTGGGGGACGTGGGTAGTTGAAGGCGTGTGGGAAATTGTATGCAACATGCCTTAGCAGGGGAGCCTCCAAATTTCGGTAAACATACCCAAGACAGTCACTATCAACACTGGCCAAGGTTGAAGACCACCAAGACATCTCACGAAAGGGTAAGCTCTAGAAGAAAACACCTCTGCCCTGTTTCCTTCTTCTGCCTCTCTCAAATAATTGATAAGAAGAGAAGACGTGTGGCATCTTCTGCCACTCCCAAGTAGTCAGGGTTATTTTTGGAGATTAATGTTTTTGGCACTTGACATTCTAACTTCTCAATTGAGGCTATGCTTGCAAAGTAGAGAAGCAGGAGAAATTATTATGACCTAAGAGTGAAGCAGTCAGTTATCTGGCCTAATAAATATTGAGCTTCAAAAGTCAAAAGTAAAGATTAAAAAAAAAAATTACATACGACAATTTGTGCTTGCGCAACGTGCTGACATTATACACGTTCATAAAGAGAAAAGGTGAGCAATCGATTTTGTTCCAGGATCCTGGGGCGTAGCAGAAAGTAAGTGACATTTGAAATGGGTCTTAACAATGCTGAATAATAAAGGAAGCAAAATGAGCAAAGTCTGGAGTTTTGAAATTACACAGTGTGTTATAGGCAACGAGGAGAATTGTAGTATATGGAGAAAGGTTTTGAGGAGAAGAAAAGTGCATTTGTAAAAGTGGCCTGAAGCCAGTATATTAAAAATAGCTTGTGCCACATGGATTTAATACAAAAAAAAAATGAGGTAGCAGGAAGCTATCCATTTCCCAGAACCAAAAATTGTTTTTTGAGTCTTATGAAAGTCTTTGTGTTTCAGAATGACAGTCTTGTCAGTACTTTGGAGGACATTTTAGGGGCAAAGATGTGAGGTAGAGGCATGGTTGTAAACAGTTGAGGCAGCACAGTTGAGAGGTGACTCTTACCTGGCCCAGGGAAGAGGCATGGAAGGTGGATTTGCTAGGCTTAGTGGTGAGTGGACAGTAAATATAAGCAGCCAAGGAGTGACCCAAAGCAACACTTAGATTGTCTGGTGTGAGGTCTTTAGCTGGCTCACAAGACTGGTAAAACAAAACTGGTTGAAGGAGAAACATCAGATTTTAGCTGGTGGCAAACGAAGCAGACTTTGAATACATTAACATCGACTTACCTGTAATATATCCAGATGCAGATGTTCAGTCAATGATTAGTAAGAGATTTCATTGGTTCAGAGTTGGGAAAGATTGGTATTTACAAGCTCGGTTTCAGGTAGGTAGAAACAGACATTGCAAATCACTTTAGAGAAAGTGAAAGGAAGAAGACTTGACAAAAAAGAAACTGTTGGCAGTGTGAGAAACAGGAGACAGTGACATCATAGAAATTTCGGAAGGAAAGAGAGGTTTCTAGAAATGATGAGGGGGTTACACTAACATCAACTTTTGCAAATAAGCCAAATAGGATAGAATTGAAAAGAAACCACTGCATTTGATTATTAGTCAATTGCATTTGGTATGTGCCTGAATCATTTAATAGGGTGGGGATTCAGGTGTCAAGATGCTATGGAGAGTGAATCAAAGGCAACAACTTAAAAATAGTGAATACCACCTTGGCTACCTAAAATATCACGCAACAAGGAAAGGAGAGAGCTCGGTAACTGTGTAGTTATATACGTGCCAGTTTTAGAATGCAGGAACTGAAATAACAAGCGATGCCAGAGATAATATGAATGTGAACTACGAAAGAAAAATACACAGTAAAAATTAGCTCAGTGGTGCCCTCTGTGATTTCTGCAATGATTAAGAGCAGCTCGGTGATAACAGCATCTAATATGTTCTTACAAAATATGTTTCCTTGTCTTTGTCCCCTTTGGCCAACTTTAATTAATTTAGATCTAGAGATAATGCTTGACAATTGTGTGAGAGAAATTGGACAGATAAAATAAAATGCAAAAATCTGTCTGCAGATGACCCAAAATGTAGTGGTAAATGCTTCTGTTCAGAACTCTGCGCTATCGTATTTCTCAACTATTTTCTTTGTTTGAAGGACGGAGGGGTTTTTGTCTCTAATCACAGAGTGCTTATAGTCTGGTTTTGTTGGTGTGTTGGTAATCTGTGGTTATTCTATTTAGCACTTGGTTTTATGTTCAGTCAGTGATTTATGTAGTGGGTTGGAGACCAAACAGATATGGACTGAATACCAGTTTTACTACTTCTTAGGTGTATGATCTTGACAAAGAATTAGCCTCCCTGAGACTCAGTTTTCTCACCTGTAATGCAGTCAGCACACTAGCTCACCTCACTGAGGCTTCATGAAGATTATGCGTAGGCAATTCTACAATGAGTTGCATGTATTTAGTGAATGGTAGGGATCAACATTAAAGCATGATCCAGATCTCCCAAAGGGTGGTCTATAGCACACTTTTCTAAGGACATTTTGAGAGAATAATGTTTTCCTCCTCTTAGAGTGTCACCTACTTACCATTATAATGAAGGTTTAAGAA